>BMAO01027862.1:0-91083 GCA_019973975.1 Trichonephila clavata
TTTTTTTTTCGGTTCCCTGCTATCTATAAAATTTTTCCGAAGGCTTTGGAATGCAATAAAATAACCTTGACAGTATTTGCGAAGGATTTACTTATTTCAGAGCATTTTCTTATTACTCCCTCCCAATACACTACATACTCGTGCATACGGGCAAAACAGTGGTATTAGAGAGCGAATCACGCAACTTTTAATCAGCAGTTAAGCGATTCATTATAAAATCAAGATACGTGTTAGTTTTTGCATATAATTTTACATCTGACAAGTTTATGGGGTTGATAGTTATAAAGCTTTTTCTTAACTTAGTATTGTTAAATTACTTATAAAATATATTGTGCAGTACATATACATTTATAAGTGTACTGCATCAGTATAACTGTTTCTTTTTGTTTTTTATTATGTCATATTTTATTTACTTTCAATAAATTAATAATTTTTTAAAATAATCTTTTGTTTTTGACTTTTTAATATGCTTGCTCCCCCTTATCATTTTGATAAGGAGGCAAAGCTTGAGAAGTGCTGGATTACACGGAAAGATTAACATGTGCTGTGTCAATAACATTGATAGTACTATGTAGACTAGAGAGAAGTAGGACCAGGACAATTGCGTCAATGTAAGCCGTTTAATCAAGGTTTCACACATAGAACATCTGTAAGAAATGTACATAAAACTTGAATTGTTTCTGTGTATTCGTTAGAATATTATTTTTTTTAGTGCATTCGTTTTAGTTTTTTATGCTATAGGGATTCGAAACCCCGGAGGTATTTACGAATAACCCTGTATTATCGAACAGAGTCAAAATTTGTTTTCTAACAAAAATGAACAAAAAAATAAACGACCAGCATTAGTAATCAAATCTGAATTAGCTGTTGAAAAGGGCAAATGTGTCATATGATTTCTTTTGTTATAAATAAAACCAATTCTGCGTTTATGCTCTGAATTTTTGTTTAGTCTAAAATCTTTTTATTAAAATGAATCACATGATGTTTATCACACAAACACTCCTCAAACATACAAAACTATATTATCTTGCGCAAAATCCCTTGAAAATTTGTGTGAAGACGCTTACTACAAATATTTACGTATTCGTAATAACGCTATATATTTTAATTATATCACAAATGCAATTCTACTATTAAGTGTGACAAAAACGAGCTACGCTTACCACATTTCTCTTTTTTAATTCTTATTTATAGCTATAAGAAAGCAAGAGAGAAAAATAGGAGAAATGAAAGAATTGTTTGCATTCTTAAAGAAGATTAAAGCTGATTGATAAAAGAATTTGTGAACAAAATAAATTCCACGGTGATAGAGAAGCTCATTGTGATGATGAAACAATTGAATGATTTTATTCGAGACATTAAATTGCAGGAAGTCATTAGTTTTCAATCGCAGTAAAGTAATTAATTATTTCTCATGCGGAACAATTCCTTAATATATACAATCCAATCTATTTAATTTATTCTCATTTATCAAGCATCTATTAATTACCTAACATTTTTATGGAACGATATGTAATGGTATTCCGTTCAAAATCAGGCATTTGAAGTTTAATCATTAACTTACTTAATTGATTCTATTCTTTTTCGTCTTCATTATTTAGCTGTGTTTGCTTTCATTTCTCTGTTGGTATAGACATTTAAATAAGTTATTTGATGAGATAATATACATTTTTTAAGTCATAGAAATATTCTTTTTTTCTTTTAACTCTTGAACTTCTTGCAATAAGTATTGAATCGCGTTGGGCATTTTAACCAGCATTGTTTATATGTAAGCGTTTATTTACGTAGAAAAGGAAAATAAATATTTGATTTCTTTTAAGGAAATATATTGCAAATAATTTTATTCAGATAACATTAGCTACCTTTTTGGTCCTTCTTAGAAGAAATAACAATTATACAATTTACTGTGTGTCATTTTAATTTATAAAACTATATCCCCTAATATACGCGAACATTTCGGTGGTTGCCTTTTTGACGAATTATTAAAATTTACTGAGTATCTATTTATTAACCCTTAAGTGAGGGCATCTTTTCTTCTAAAGTTTATTTGTTATTTATTTAAAAATTGTTTTGAAAGTATTAGTTTTTCTATATTTCAATACAGCTTACTCAAGTGATTTATAAAATGAAAACTGAACACTTGAATCAAAGTGTTGGAGAAATAAAATCGTAAGTAAGATTATAAGAATAATTAAACGTTTTTATTTGTAATTGTACACATTTAATAGTTCTAATATTATATATAAGGTCAGTATTATATTAAAACCCGAAATAATCTACACAGTTTTTCAAAAAAAAAATGTATAGAAAATTCGAGTTTGTATAATTGCGGTTTACTCTAATTTTTAACTAAATTTTTTATCCTTATTCAAAATTAAATATTTAAAATAATCGTTACCAACAAGCGATAAACTGACAGTTTTCGTCGATAGACTACATTTGTTATTTTTGAAATTAGCAGTGACGTAACGTACACCCCCGCACCCCCACATCGCGAGGTGGCCCAGGGTTATAGGGTACAAATCCTGAATGACGCTCGATACTTACCCATTGTGAGATCCGACTTGGGGCCCAAAACATGACTTTGCAGGGGAGGGGAGGGGGGCGCACTACTATTCTCCGTTACGCCACTAGAAATCAGATTTATTATTAAAATTGTACAACTGTGAGTGAGTGTGTGTAGGTGGGGGGGGGAGAACTAATCCACGCGCTCAGTAAAATAAAACAATCGAGCTGGAAAAGCTAAGCAAAATTTTATTTGGAATTCACCAAAAAATATAAAAAACTGCTTTAATTATAATTGTTAATTACTATTTATACAAGTTATAGAGCATGGTGAATGAATGGCAGTATCACCTGTACGCATTAAATGAATGGTGGCGCTACATGTGCATTCCTTTCCTAATAATATGTTAAATGTAATAAAAATTATAAGCATTCGCGTATTCAAGTATTTTTTACTAACATTATTACTTCTAGCATTGTTATTTTAATTAATACACTTATACACAGTAATAAGTTTCTTTTTAGATAGTTTTAAACTATCAAAATAAGTTAGAGCAGAGAATATTTTTCATATTCATGCAAAATTTGCATCATTGTTGTCTAACTAACTTTTGAACGTATTTTAAGCTTTTTTTAAATCTTCTTAAAATATAAACACTCTCAAAGTATAATGATTTCATTTGATGGTGAAAAGCCGAATTAAAAAATCAAAAATTAAAAATTTATCAAAATTATATAAATTTTTAAATCATAATGAATAAAAAAGAAGAAAAATTCTTAAATATATTCATTGTCATCAAATTTCTGCACCAAGAAGTAAGAACGAGATGATCACGAAATTTGGCATGAGGTACGTGTTAGGCAGAACAATAGAAAAACAGCGTGATTGCGCATTGCGTAATGCCAGCACAAGGTGTTGAACTACATTCTCTTTGGATTATTAAGCAGGTAAAAAGCTTGTTTGTGTGTATTTAATATGCTGCAAAGAAATGCTTTTTAGCTAGAGATGCCATTAGGCTGCCATCGGAGATGATAAGAACAGCTTTAAGAGTTGGAGAGAGCCAGAATAATAGGCATGAGGGAAACCGGGTTATCAACTCAACAAGTAGCTCGACACCTAGACCATTCTAACTTTATTGTGACGAGGATTTTGGGACCAGTGGACAAATAAGAAGTCTACCACCCAGGGAAAGCTCAGGACGCCCTCGACAAACCAATAGCCTAGAAGATCGTCACACACATAGCGCCAACAGTCTCCACCACCATACACAGGCAACACCTCCTGTACGTATTTCTATGTCTGTCCGTTCCATCACAATGAGCCTGGATAGCTGGATAGCCTGGAATAGTAATGAGCCTGGATAGTAATAGCAGTTGCTATTACGGTACCCATTACGTGCACTGTTATTGACACACACTCTCCGTCATCTCCGTTTAGAGTGGTCTCGTACTCAAAGGTATTGGACTGTAACCGAACAGATGTCGTCTTCAAGGACGAAGCCACATTCAGTTTGTGCAATGATGAAAATTGTGTCTGTGTGTGGAGGCCTGGTGGTGAACATTTCAACTCTGACTACGCTGTACAGAGGCACATCACTCCCACAACTGGTGCGATGGTATGGGGTGCGATCGCACACGATACATGGTCACTCCTAATATTGATCCACTGCACCATGACGAAATAGAGGTACGTTCGGAACATTTCTCAGCTACATGTGTTGCCCCTTCGTGGCATTACTCGTAGAGGTCATTTTTCAACAGGAAAACGCTCGCCCACACACAAAAAGGGCTTCGCAGGACTACTTCCGTCAAATTTTTACCCTTTCCTGGCCTAATCAATCCCCAGATTTATCACCGATCGAGCATATTTGGAATAAATTAGAACGGCAAGCTGGACCACCCACGAGTTTGGTCGAATTAGAGGAGTATTCCCAGCAGCTGTAGAACGAGATGTTGTAGGACATTCTACAGGACTTGTATGCCTCAATGCTCGATCGTATCACATCATACATTCAAGCTAGAGGTGGCCCAACACGATACTAAATTTTCCAATCCATTCCATCCTTTTGCTTTGATTTTGCCAACGCTGTACTTACAAGCGTAAAAATTTCGTTTTATTTTGACACCTTTTTCTTGATACACACATTTTTATGGCAATGATAGTATTTGTGTTTGATCCCCCTTCCCTCGGAGTTATAATTGCAGTAAAAGTAGTTAACTTGTTACCAATGCAAAAAGCATTAAATTGTTTAAATAATAAAAGAAAACCACTATTATATAACAATAAAAATATGTTCCCATAAGATCAACACGTATTTGATTTTTCATTTGCTTTGAGAAATGTAAATATTGCAAACTTTAATCCAGTATAATAAAATATTTTCCTTTAATTGAAAATAGACGATGAAATGGAGAGATTCCGCAGTGAGCAGAAATTCGCTTGTAACGTGAATTATATTAACGTCACACTATAAAGCAAAACGAAAGTTATTGAGGACAGACCTCGTAATTTTGAATCTCGATCAAGTGACGAGGACGACACTTAAGCTGGCACTCCCACTTCAAACTAGTGAGTGAGTGAGTGAGTGCATATTAACGTCGCACTGTTCAGCTATACTCGAGGGCTTTTGGTGATGGACCTCGTAATTTTGAACCATGGTCAAGTGATGAGGACGACACCTGATATGGCGCCCCTCTCCTAACTACCACACCTTACCAACTGGGTATCCAAACAAACAGACCACACCAACGGGCTCTCCAAACAAACAGACCTCACCAACGGGCTCTCCAAATAAACACACTTCACCAATGGGCTCTCTAAGCCTACACATCTCACCAGTGGGCTCTCCAAACAAACTCACCTCACCAACGGGCTCTCCAAACAAACACACCTCACAAACGGGCTCTCCAAACAAACACACCTCACCAATGGGCTCTCCAAACTAACACACCTCACCGACGGAAAGATAATAAACCTCGACAGATTTAACAAGTATCGGTTTCCTCTACACGGCAGGTCTTCTGTGGCACCAGGACTCGAACTTTCAACACTTTGGTCTCGAGTTCATTATCACGTTAATTGGAATAGATGAGAAATTATACTCGCGTATGAATGCACTAATATCAGTTTCAGCGTGAAATATGCTTATAAAAATTTTGACTGCTTGTATCTCTCTGTTTGATCACAGTAGCCGAGTGATTATAGTCACAAACTCGTGACCGGTCAGATTATGGGTTCGAGTCCTAGTAGATTAACAATTAACAAAGTGGTGGGCTTATGCCCGTTGAATATTAAGGTTCCAATATTGGCCTACAGATTGATTATTTAATAACGTCACATTCAGTGATATATTATGGAGGTTGGAGAGTAGTGTCCAAATAAAGTGTTATCCTTGTCACTTTACCATGATTCAAAATTACGAGACTCATTGAAAATAGCCCAATCAGTGCGAAGTTAATAAATATACAATCGCTCTTTCAGTTTTTTCAAATTCATTTCCAAGTGGTGCTCAATCACATGGAACTAAATGTAAAACTGGTTTCGGCCGGGTGTGCCAAAAGTTCATATAAAATTTAAAAATTAATGAAAAAGGTAGAAATGATGATAAAGAAGTGTAGATTGCAAGAAAAGGCTCACAAGGTAGTCGAATTTTTTTTAGCATCAAAAGTATTTGTAATCGTACCCGCATTCAATCAAAGAGGTGTGTTATCTGTAGTAAGTTTCATGTAGAATGGTCTCCTCCATATTATGCCAGTCCAGTAAAACGATTACTTTTGACTACTTTTGGTGAGGACAGAGTGATTGGTCGAGCTTCAAAGATTGCAGAGTCACTTAAGTTCCATCCGACATTGTCTTGGAGGTATGTTGAGTGAGTGAGTGAATATTAACGTTCAGCTATACGAGGGCTTTTGGTGACGGACTTCGTAATTCAAAACCACGGTCAAGTGACGAGGACGACATCTGGGGCTGGCACTCCCCTCTCCTAATTACCATACCAACGGAAAGACATTTGAGCTCTTGACAGATTTAACGTGAATCACGCCCCTACACGGCAGGTCTTTAGTGGCACTGGGCTTGAACTCATGGCATGCCTGTCACGAGTTTGTTACCTTGGCCACTAGGCTATTACGGCCACAGAAAAATTAGGCCATCCCAAATGGTATTTAAACCCACGACTTTTGGATTAGGTCCAATGCGCTATTTATTGCGCTACAGGGACACTGGAGAGAAGTTGAGTGAGTAAGTGAATATTAAGGTAGCACTAGTTAGCTATATACTAGAAAGTTTTTTACGCCAGACCTCGGAATTTTGAACCATTGTCAAATGACAAGGGTGACACCTGAGCTGGGCTTCGACAGATTTAACGTGCATCACCGCCTACAAAGCGAGTATTCAGGGGTACCAGGCTCGAACTCCTGACACGCCGACCACGAGTTCCTTATCCTGCCCACTAGGTTACCGCTACCTGGAGATATGCTGAGCAGTTGTTATATAAAATGAATAAATAAAAACGGAGCGTACTTTTGTCCTGAAAGTATTGTTTCAAATTGTCAGTGCCGTCTACCAATGATACTTTTAACTAAATTATTTTTGTCACTTTAAAAAAAAGGGCGACTTTCTTGTGATTTTTTCTAGAAAATCACATTTATCATAATCCCCCCCCTTTTTTTTGAATTTTTAATTGAAACGAACTTTTGGCGAAAGATATGAAAATAACGTGTTATCACACTCGTAAGGTGTTCCAAAAGTAAGCCTTAAAATTATTAAATTCTTCTAAAAATATCAAATGATATCTCTCCTTTCGTTTGGAACTCAATGTACTCTGCTTGAATTTCGAATCACCCAATAAAGCAAAATTTATGAAAGAGACGGACGCTTACAGTTCACAAAAATTCATGGGCACAAATCCAAAGTACTGAAAACTCAATTCCAAAAAATCGTAGAAAGGGATTATTATGATAATGACTAAATTCCGAACACTTCGATATAACCCGGAAAGAAATCGTGCGCGCGTATCGTTTAGCTCGAAACTTCCACTGCACCAAAGTTAAAGAACACAATTCTGCAAAGTTTTTGGAACAAAACACACATCATTTCCATAAAAGCGAGAAAACCTTCCACTGCCAAACGATCGCGGTCAGGAATAATAGAAAAATAAAATAACTCCCCTCTCCTCACCAGCCCCCAGGATTGTTCCGTTTCGTGTCTCGGCATCGTTTGCAGCGTTCTCCGCGGCATTCGAAATTTCTATTTCTTTCTCAAACTGTACCGTAAACAAAAGGGGAGGAGAATAAAACAAATAAAATTAAGCCACCACGTGGGGAAGCGAGTGCGTCGCTTGTTACCCAAAACTTTTTAAGCGTCGGTTTTTCCGGCGGAATGCGTTTTTCCATCTGCCAGAACACAAGCTGAGTGAACAGAAAAGCAAATAGTTTTGTGCGCTTTTGATTCTTGACGTTGCGCGCATTTTGCTATTTGGGGTTGGTAACCCTCCAGATCACGTAAGAAAATAGTTTTTCTTTCTCGGGCTCTGAAATGTCGCTGAGAAAAGTAAAATTTTACGTTGGTGAGCGTCTTTACGAAAAATTCTATTGAAATTTATCTTCTTTTCATGTTTCTTAGCTTAGGCATGCAAAGATAATCTTGTAGATATTTATATTAAAGTGTAACATATATTTTTAACAAGCCTTCATTCAAAATTTTTTAAATTTTTTAAAATTCAGACTCGTTTTAATGGGATGTTGATTAAAATGGATGTACAATATTAATTATTATTAATTGGAACCTTCCTATGTGGGGAAAAGATGTTCGATAATACAGAGAGTATATATATTATATACTCTGTATTATATATATATACTATATATATAATAATATATATATATATATACTATATATATACTAATATATATATATATATATATAGGCAAAAAATAATTTTAAAATTCCTTTCAAAATTTAGTATTGCCCCAAAGGAGTTGAATTCTTAAATAAATGGAAAAAGATTTCATTTTGGTTAAATGATTTTTGACTCAAAGTAAAATGATTTTTAGCGCGTTTTTCACGTAGTGGAACAAAAGCGCTATTAGGACGCAAATTTCGTCTTCGTTCCATATTTTGTCGTACCTTTTTCTCAGCCAATAAGCAACCAATTGACCTTGGGTTTTCGGCATTTGGTCGCATTTGTGCCCTAGATGATCCGAATCATATTTAAATTTTCCCATAATTTTCCCGAATTTTTCTAATGTAAAATACAACATGTGAAAAACGCGCTAAAATTACTTGGCCATGCCAATGATTGATATCTTGTTTTACAATACAAATAACCGAAAAGGAGGATTATTGATACGTGATTATTGAGTAATAAATAGTACAATGAACAATGGAACATTTCATAACCCCAGCTTTTTTCTGTCTTCCGCTTTGTCATGCACGGTCATTTCGATAATAAGTTTTTGTCTTTTGAATTTAATATTTAAAAAAAGCAGTTAAATGTGCTTGATATTTTTGTTATAATTCTTTAGTAGGTGTCCTTTCACCGCAATAATGTTAAAAAATACTAAATTAGCCGTTTCTTTTTTCTTTAACAAAAACTAATTTGACTTTTTACCTTAAAAAAAATGTCAAGTACCTAAACTGCATTCTCCTAGTGGCAATACTTAACATAAAAATTATTTTTTACTTCGTTTTTACCTTTATTTATATATATGTTACAGTCACACACACATACACACAAAGCCCGAAATCGGCCAATTCGCGTTTTGAACTACGTTGCTATAAACTTACAGAGGCCAATGTTCGATTTTAACTTGATTTCGAGCTTTGGCCGATCCATTCGAGAGGTGGCAGGGGACGATCAACCAAAGTAGGAAAAAAGAAGTCAATCGTTTTATATTCTGTTAAAATAGAGTACTTCTGTGAGCTGTTTTTTTAAGTACAATTGTTTCAGAAACAAGTTCAAATATAAGTGACATCTCTGAGTTAAAATAAGCTTATAACATATAACAAGTAACATAAAAAATTTTTTAAACTCAATTCCTACTTTGAAGGCATGAATAGAAAGTATTTTATCAACGACTGAAAATTTGAACACAAGAGGGAAAGAGTGAACTAACTGAAAAAAGAGCATGATTTGTCTGCATGGTTGTAACAATGCACACCCAGTTTGGCTAGTTTGGCTGAAAAATCGGTTTTCGACGCCAACTTTTGTCATTGTCTTAAAAGTTACATTTTTACAACAATGGAGACGAATCTAAGTTGTCATCGAAAACCGACAATTAATTAATTTAATTAATGAATAAATATGTTTGAAAAAAACTACTGTGTATTAGCATCAAGTGTCATCCACTACAAGATTAAAAAAATTTATTTGAATTTGATCGGATTAATAGAAGGTATTTTATTAATAATTGAAAATTTGAACAATATATATATATATATATATATATATATACTAATAGTTACTAATATTTATGATAAACGAGAAGACTTCAATTTCAATATTATAAAAGTACCGCATTGGGAGAGTAATGTGCATGTATCTATATTCAGAAATATTGTTCTTAATTACAAACTACGCAATAAATTTCTAGTTCCTAATAAATCAGAAAAAAATAAAAAAATTATAAATATTTTACTAAAAACGGTTTAATTCAAAACTACCCAATTAATTTTATTAATAGATATTTAAATAAAGAAATTCTAAATAGTAAGGATTAAATTTCCATAGTTTTAAAAGGTTTATATTATAGATTTATTATTCTTCCTAGATAGTTTTAAATACCCCCAGTTTCTAGTTTTGGATAAAATTACTTTTTTTAGAATTTACTATAACTTTTGAACCATATTAAGAGTCTCTAAGCTAATGGTAGTATGTTTACATTTCTTATTTTATTATTTCTATTCTTTTCATACTTTTGCTAAGTGCTATTTTTCAGCCTTTGCTTTGTTTTGAAATTGTATTTGAGTCCAGAATCTTGCAATAACTTGTTTATTGTACTCAGATTTAGCGCGGGCTCTGCATTTCAGTATGCAATTTTTGTGTAAGTTACCTTTTCCTTATAATGTATTTAGATTTCCTATCCATTATTTCCAATTGGTATTTGCTCGGTATTATTAACAGAAAGGGGGAAGGTTGGTTGGCCAAAAAACATGTTCAACCCCACTTTTATACAGAAAGATTTTTTTAAAGAAAATTTTATGTATACAAGCTGTCCTAAGTCAGCAATGTTGATAATACTGAAGCATCCATTCTTTTATATATTACTCTGTTATTTCAATTTTTCATATCTCCTTCTAAATTCTGTTGGCTTGTTATTTAGCAATTGTTATTCTTTTAAGTATTAATCATGTTAATTCATCTCTCTCTTGTAGAGAAATTTTGATTATATATATATATATATGATCTCGTGTAAATTCTCTTCTCATATTAAAGTCGTAATAGAAATTATTCAGTGAGCGTATATGCTGTAAGAATGTGATAGCGTGAAGAAGATTAGATTTGCACCCTTCAAAATGACGAAATATATCTTGAAGAAATGATTGCGTATCGTGTGTGAATACAAAGGCAAATTCAGTACTCAATTTGTCAACAACCTTTAAGAGTGATCCTTAGTCTTTTTCTGCTCCATAGACAAAGTGGCCGCGGTAGCCAAGTGGTCAAGGTAACAGATTCGTGGCTGGCTTATTATGAGTTCAAACCCAGTACCCCTGATGACCCGCCGTATAGGGGAGCGATGCATGTTAAATCTGTCAAGATCTCTAACATCCCTCCCGTTGGTGTGGTAATTAGGAGAGAGGGTACCAGTTCAAATGTCATCCTCGTCACTTGATCATGGTTCAACATTACGAGGTCAGTCGCCAACAGCCCTCGAGTAGCTAAACAGTCCGACGTTAATATTCACTCACTCACTCACGCTTCATAGACCTAAGGTTAAATATCCCATATCACATAGTCTCACGAAATAGTGCTTAAAAAAAATCTACCATTATCACATCGAGCTGTGGCCAAGGGTTCCCAGCCACTTCGCGAAGTGGCCAGCCAAAGTAGAATATGCAATATAATAATTTCAAGTACTTCGGACTTTGGCCGAAATGTGAAATGGTCAGCCTATTCCTGAACTGGCCGAACTTCGGGCTTTGGCCATAACATATACATACCAGAAAATTATGGAAAACAAATTTGATCCTCCATGACGTTGTTGCTTTTATTTACAATTCCTGGGATTTTTTTTAATGTTTGTTGCTAATACGCTTTATAAAAGTGAGAGAATTGTGTATTTTGAGATTTAAAATATATTATTTCCCTTATTAAGAACCAAACAATACATTTTATTCATTACCATGACTTAAGTTTGGTGAGAGAAATATTAGCTACCTCTGGACAGATCAGGGACGATCATGTTGCCAAAAGCATAATTCTGAAAAGTTCTATTCTCACAAGATAGCTCTTGTTGTTGCGACTGATTACACTAGGCAACATCAAAATTGTTTCGGGCTCAAAAATAGTTTATTATGAAGTATTTTGGTCTGCTAAACACGAAAATTAAAGAGAGCTAATCTAAAAACTTCAGATTAGCTCTTGTTTTCAAGAATCAGAACTCGCTATTCATAAATAGCTGTATTTTTACTCATCTTCTTTACTTTCTGTGTATAATCTTTTTGATGTTCATTTGAGCAAGTAGATGGAAGCTCTTGCCTCAGGAACGATTTTTCATTTCAACGACAGGCGTGTAACCGCGCCACCCTTCTTCAGGTGTGTTTTGAGTCTAACCTAGAGCATCAGTAGAACAAAGAACAGGCACTAGTGCACGATTCAACGGATATTCGCTGTTTATCGTCTTACAACTCAAGGTAAATCAATTCAATTATATTTAGGTCTCAAAGATAAGTGTGGAATAAGGATTTTTAGACAGCAAAAAGGATGAGAAATATTAACAATTGGTGAAAGAACTCCTACAAAATTTTCATGACAAATTTAGAGACAAATTTTCAATATGTCTCTAAAGATCCATTTTTTACATTCCCATCTCTATCCCCCCCCCTCCTAAAAATGGTGAAACTGTAAGCGATGTGAACACGGTGAGAGGTTTCATCAAGATATCACAGCAATGGAACGCATATATCAGGGTCATCGGGATGAATCAATGCTCGCAAACTACTGCTGGACAGGAATAACTCGGGATACTCGGGCTTCGATATACAAGAGGTAATTCAAAAGGAAATGTTCACAGGAAATAAACTAAAATATACTACTGATTTCTGATTATGAACACGGTTTCTAGAAACATGATTTATTGTACTGTATGTATTAGTTAGTAATGTTTTGTTCTCCGAATTTACCAATAAATTGATGGATGGGCTGTAGTATATCTTAAAAACAAGGGCTAATAAATAAATTTTATTTATATATTCGTTTTTTTTCAACCCAAAATTAGTAAGAATAGGCTATTTAAAACTAGGAAACAGACAAAAATGTGTTTTTGTTTTGTTGCCTGGTGTTATTTGTGCTCATTTATGGTTGTAAGATTGCAATACAATATTTCTTTGTAAAAATATGTTGAGATATGTATTAGGAGAGAAACACATTTACGAATAATTTTTTGCTGACAATATCTCCATACATCTGTTATCATATAAATTTATTACATATTTTTTAAATATTATTTAATATGCATTAATAAAATAGAGAAACTTTATTCTTTTATCAAACTTTGAATATTTTTTTTTCTTTACGTATGAATAGTTCAACACTGTTGAGGAGTCATGCCAATTTCATGCGATTTGCAAGAAATGCAAAACAGATTAGGATTTGCAAATGACTAGGACTTAGAAGTGATCCTGTTTGTACGGGAAGAGACACGGTCTCTAAATTTCCATGCATGAAAAGCACTAGGCTGGAATGTGCTTATCGTTTTGTGTTATTTGGACATGCTTGTATTTGTTATTTGAAATCAATATGGCTCATTAAAAAAGAGTGCCAAACGAAGAACAAACTAAATAATAATAACATGGAATGAAAATAAATCCACTCCTAAATTACATATTTAAAAAATTTTAGTACAACTCAATATTAAAGTCTTAGCTATGTATATATAGGGAAAATACCATGACTGAAGAAACATTTTTCACTAAAGGAAATGTTTTGAAAATATGTCATTATTTTCGTTTTTCACCAAGAAATGCATTGAAATAGTTTATAGTAATAGTTGTAGCAAGAGGTTATGTTACAATTAATGCCTTTCTAGAATATCTTGAGAACTAGAAGTGAAGCAGTGTGATTATGTGTGTTACACATTTAACCAAAATTAATTAAATATTGATTATAAACTGCTATCTTGGTTATTAATCTCATGATTAATTATTTTTCATCCAGAGCATATTTCGTGCATCAGAAAAAGACATATATAATTGGTAAACAATTATAGTTAAGTAACGCATTCCTCTGGTCTAAGCGGAATCACAGCTGGGGAAAATTCACAAACATCTGCTTGTTACGAGGTTTGAAATATGTGGAAAAGAGGAAGCTAGAAGACAAATAAGAAAAAAATAAGATCCGTCTCACTGTTTACTCAGATAGCAAACTGTCTCGCGTACTTGACATTCCAAAACGAACTCAATTATTCCAATCCTGGTGTCTTAACCCTAACTTTCGGTCCTTAACGACGCAAGAAATTTTAACGACGTTTTCTCTAACTGCGAGCACCCAACCCCATCTGAGGGAAGGAAGGAGGGGAAAGGGGATGCCGACGAAGAACATAATTGAAAAGTCGGAGGAAAATCTTCCATCCTTCATCCTGGCTTTTGCCATCGGAAGAATGTAAATTGAGTGCACAAAACTCGTTCTCTACCTTAGACGAATTCTTGGGATATTCTTGAAATGGAGTCGGGAAATCTTTTCGGGAACCACCACACAATCGAATATCTTTGCATATTTCCACTCCCCTTTTCCTATTCACCTTTATTCACTCCCTCCTCACCCCTCTCGGAAGTGTTGTCCCGGATGCTTCGCGTTGTCATGGCAACCACCAAAGTGGTCCGAAATCTTCATCTTCGATGGTCAGTCTTCATTAAGAAGCTTCGATGCTCCTTTTAAGGAATTTCGATAAACGAACAATTCTGATTGTAGTTTTCGTTTGGATTTCGTGACTCGAATTTTCTACAAGTATGCAATGTAACACAATTTTTAAAGACAATAAAAAGAAACAAAATAAAGAAAGTGATGCGCCAATAAGCTAATTTAAACTTCTGAAAATACAACGACATAGTTTAATAGGAAATAATTGCCTGCAACCATTTTTAAAACCTCTGAGAACCTAGGCACAATATAACTTCAAAACTTCGCTTTCTGAGGCAATGTAGGGGCTATTGGTGACGAGCCTCGTAATTTTGAATCTCGGTCAAGTGACGTAAGAGGTACCTGAAAGTATTCAAAACTGTACTCAGTCGTAAGGTGAAGATACTTTGTACACAATAGTTGTTCCTGCGGAATTAAATAATGGTATGTTGAGTCTGTATAACACGATTTAAACATCGTTGGTATTTTTTTTAAATTTAAATTACTGAATGTATGTAGGGCCGTGGGTAGCCAAGTGTCTAGAGCATCAGACTCCAGACCGGAAGACCTGAGTTCGATGCCCGATGCCACCAAATACCCTCCGAGTACACACGGAGTACATGCTCATTAAATTAGTATGTCCGAAAACTTTGTGGGCGGTCGCAGCAGAAACCACGTGTGCATGAGAATATTTCCCTCCCCTTTAGCTTATGCCTTTATATTGTGCCCTAATTGGGGATAGGTGGTGTCGCCATTTATCATATAGAAGTCCAACCTGTCTCAGGCCCTGGCGAATTTCCTTCCTTCCCTTCGGGAAGAACACACCAACAACACAACTGGATATATATAGATAGAACCCTACTATTTAGGTTATTTCTATAGCTAAAATCAGACTTCAGCAAGGTTTCTTTCGTTCCATTTATATACCTCTTATTTATATATTTATATATTCTCGTTTCCCTTAAATAACCTTTGGGGTTAGTTTATTACGCTGTTAGAAATGAGAGCTTCACCTTGTGAAAGACCCGTTGTTGTTTCTTATTCTCGAATGGTCTGACATATGTTAGATCGGCACCAGAAGGTTATTGACCACCAAAAAATCTATGATAATAAGATTATTGGATGTCAAGTCTCCTTAGAAAGTCCGATGCATCTCAAAATGTGATCAGATGAAGCTGAATGGTCACAACATTTCTTCAACATTTGGCCCCTTGTTAGCAGCCAGGGCAGTCTGGGAGCCACGGTCACATTTTATTTCCAGCAGAGGGTCAGGGGATGTTTCTGTGAACCAATGATGTGTAGATGCAATACGCCATATTAAATTTAGCTTAGATCTTGCATTAAAGTACAGTTCTCGATAAGTGTGAGCCAAGTTCCAGTAGCCGTTTCATTTTCACTACCCTTTTTGGCCAGTCTATCAGGGATCTCATTACCTCTAATGTTAATATGCGATGCTATCCATTGGAGGTGGACATCGTGGGTATGAGAGATCTTCCTCAGTTTGACCAGAATAGAAACTTTGGTTTCATAGATTGCGAAAGACCAGCCACTAAGATGTTGTAGTACAATGCGGTTGTTTCATAAAATCCATAGTTCTCCAAAATCGCAATCGTAAGACATGATAGCATCAATCCCCTATATTAATCACAATTAACTCACTCCTGAAGACAAAGCAAGTGGAAGGGTTGTCAACAAAACCATCAGGAAGAGGAAGTGAGCAGCTTCTGATGGTCAAAAGACTGGAGCCCCTTGGGCAAAGTCCAAGAGCAGAAGTCTGTCTTTACTCCTTTGCTTGCAAGCCTTAGCTGAGCATAATCGACCTGTGATATGTGCAAGCAGGAATTACTATTTAAATATAACTGTAGTGTATAGATTAGACAGGACACACACACACAGTAGAGAATTTAACGAGGATTATTGCAAAATACCACGAAGTGCAATGTTAATAGATAAATTAGTAGAAATTATGAAAATATTATTATCCTATGAGACTGACATGGGAAAAAATCCGGATTCCGAGTAAACCTACTTAAAGACAGGAGTGTCTTTTTTAGGCTTAATAGAATGGTGGACGTTTAATTTATAGACGAACTTTATTATAGTTTATATATTTTACTAAGTTTCAGTAGGGAAAATCACTCTACATTTTTAAATATACTTTGTTACTTTGATCAAGAAGAATGAAATAAAAGTTTAAGCTAACTAATAAGTTTGTATTCAGTACGGATCTAATGTTGTCTGTGTTCTATTCTGATCTAACATTTTTTGTGTTCAGTACGGATCTAAAGTTATTTGTTTTGAACACGGATCTAACGTTAATTGAGTTCAGTATGAATCTAAAGTTATTTGTGTTCAATACGGATCTAACATTATTTGTGTTCAATTATGTTCTAACGTTGCGTGTTAGTCCTGATCCACCATTATAGAATATATAAAATTGCCATTAGTTTTTTATTAGTAGTTTTGTGCAAATGATCTGAAGAACCTTTTACAAAGAAAGACACAGTTTTCCAGATGTTTAAATCCTTAGTTAATTGGGAAAGAGGGGGAATTCAGAAAATAACCTGGTGAAAAGAAAAAGTTATTTGTATTTAGTTTACTTATTTGCTTTTGAGATGTACTTGTAAGGAACTTAAAACCGTATAAGAAAGTTTCTTCACATATATGGTAAAAATTCTCAAATTACTGAAAAGACACATTAAGAAAAAATAAAGGTACTCTTAATAGTTAGAAAATGAAATATTACTCTTTAATGGAAAATAAACAAAAAAGAAATGACAAGATAAAACAAGAGAAGAATTACAGCTTTTTTTCCCTCGATCGAAATAAAATAAATGACGGCAATGCGTCGTGGAAAAAGGGAAAGAAAGGGCCAAAGACGCGAAGATTTTCACCCAAAGTTATAAATGATGTCTAAAAACGAAGCGGAAGGGGTGGACGGAGACATTTCACATAAATCACACGGCCCAATGCCTCGAAATAAAATAAAATAAATATAAACTTATCTATGAAAAGAGCAAAAATAAATAAGAGAAACAGATAAAGACGCGGGCGTTTTTCGCACCCAGGGAAATACCGCAGATGATGATTCTTCTTTTTTATCCCTTCCAAAAAGGGATTTTTCGTATTTTCGTAGGGAACGAAAACGGGCCCATGGACTTCACGTGGATTTGCAAAAGATGGCAAAACTGTAAGCAAGGAACGAGAAAGAGAGAAATATATCAAAAAGGTGAAAATTTGAAGAACAAAAGATAAAAAATAAAAGAATTGCTGATCGGTTCAAACAGATATGTATTGTTTCTTTGTTATTCAGAAAACAAGATGGAATTGAAAAATAAAGATATATGTATTTTTATTCTAATTCAGTTTTTTTTCACTTTTTTCATTTATTTTTTCGCAACCATTTTTCACTTTTAGAGTGATTGCTCGGATAAAAATAGGGGAGAGGGTGAGTTCAAAAGTATAAATTCTGAAATATGTTTCGTTCGTTGTGTAATTCGAGAAAATCAATGAACAGTTTTATTGTTTCACTTTCTCCATTCTCGAATACATTTAATGTATTTCAAAAATCCCCAGATGATATAAGCAAACGTTGAATGTCGTAAAAAAATGCTTTACTCTATAATATTAACGCCGGACTGAGTTCCAAAAATTTTTGTGCATCGGACCATAAAAGGAAAATTGATTGAATTCGTTGCATTTTCTTTTCAGTTATTGTTCTAGCAGTGGATTTTTGTTTGATTAAGTAGGACTTAAAGGGGTCTAGAAATACTTTATTAAAAATCCTAGAACATTCTGAAAATAAACTGTTGATTCATTGTACTTTTCTTGTACCAAAATACACAAATGAAATTTCGATTGTTTACTTAAAATTGTGTAGTTTATTTTATAAATAATTAGTTTATTTCAATTATTTAAACAAAACAGATTAAACATTTTAGTTTATACTAAATTTTTTTCTAATTTAGTTATTAGTTTAACTTTAAAATTTTAAATTTATGTGCTGCATAAATATCATGGAGAGAAAATGCATGAATTATATTTTACTAATTTATTGGGGAATCAACATCTTAAAAATTCTATATTCGATGAATGTATTGATTGCTTAGCCTTTCATTGAAACTATGCATTGATGTTACTTCAACAAAAGCAGACAAATTAACGTACCAGTGTTTTCCCGTCAGTGATTTTGACACATACCTCCAAATGATAAGATATTAAAAGACTAATATGTTGTAACACTGAAATTCGTTTCAAAATAAAATTTAAGAATAAGATTTTTTTTCATTATAAATGATTCAAATTATGTTACGTATACGAGAAAATCGAGGAACTTAAGACCACGAAATGTATAGATAACTTGGCATTTTAATCATGTATGAAATCATATTTGAAGTTTTTTAAAAACGAGATTAAAAATTTACGAACTTGAATTTTTGTGACCTTTTAATGTTAGACTTTACTTTTTATTTCGGTAGGGAGATTATAATGTCTTAGAGAGAGAATACAGAAAATGTGTGCATATTTCGTTTCTGACCTTCGTTTCTAACCTCTGATTTTATTTCTGACCTACAATTCCTTTATTTTTTGATTAAATTAATTGTTTTTTAAGTACATAAAACTATTCAGAAGAAAAATTTGAACAGTGTAACGAGAAATGAAAGTAATATTATTAGAAATCTGTTGAAATCTTCGGTTTCAACTAACCTAACATGGCATGGAATCAGTGGCACACACAAGGGAGGGGGTATCCGTATCCCACCAAAGCCCTTGATTTTTTCTCTCGATTGATTACAATCCTATGTATACAGTACATAAAATTTAGCTAAGCATTTGTTATTAATAATTATTTTTATTAATTAATGCTAATTATTTATTCAAAAATTAATTTTTTACTGTTTTTTATTCCCGAAAATTGACAAAATCAAACAAATATATTAGGCGACGTATTGGAGCATGATACGAGAATAGTGGACTTTCGACCCTGGACCCCCTCCCTCCTTGAAAAATTCCTGTGTGTGCTACTGTATGGAATTATATATTTCCTACTAGATACTCGCTAATCTGCACATCAATTCTGAGAGACCCCTGAATCAATATTCCTTTAGCGCCCCCTTTTTTTGGAAAAGGTATAAAAGACTCTTATTTGAAAGTGCCAGAATGTTACATATAATGGGGCCCCCGTAGCTTGGGGGGGGGGGGTCCTTTATCATTGATACGGTGGTAGCTACGCCCTTGATGCACATCCATTCTTAAAAGTGAAAATAAAATCTTTTATGGAGCAACATCAACGTTTCAGTAAGCTCAAATTAGATGATACTTATTTATTTTTCAATATCTAAAGAATCATGTTAATACAACCTAACAAACAACTAACTACTTGATAGAATCAACCATCAATTAATTAATTAAAAAGCTATACTACAAAAAATCTTAACATTTAATTAAGAAGATAATGGACGTCGTAATTTAATTTATTATAAATTAATTCAATCAGTCTTTTATCTAATACATTTATTGCCTGTGTGTGTTTGCCACTGTGTTTCTAAATGTTTAGGATAAATTATTCTGAGATGAGTCAACATTCAATCAAAATTCCTAAAAGAAAGGAAATGAGAGAAACAAGCTTTTATACCTTAACTGTACAGAAACCACTAATGTGAAGAATACCTAGTGAAAATTCGAAAATTTTTGACTCCACACTGAAAAGGAGCAAATCAGTTTTTATGCAGATTAGCTAGGTAATGCACACATCAATAGCTTTTGAACTTTAACGGTAAAAGACTCACTACTCGAATAAATAGAGTATGAAACTTCAAATTACAGATAAACATGCACCTCTTGAATCACATTCTAAGATAATTGTAAATGTTTAATTATATATATTATTTTTTTTATGTCCCTTAAATTTATATATATATATGTGTGTGTGTGTGAAAGAGAGAAAGAGAGTACTCATTTTTTTTAAGCATTCATCAACGCATAAATAATTTCCTCCAAAATAGAATTCAGTTAGGGATCGACCCCTTACAAACCGGTGATGGGCATTTTTCTTTCATTTCCCTCCCCTCCCTCCTCAAGGTCAACACATCAACACACGCCCTGATCACCAACAACGAGGCAATCGAAGCTTCTTCCCGCTCCTCTTATTTATCCTTGATTTTATTTTTCTTCTCATCGTCCTTTTTTTGTACTTCCTCCTCTATTTCTTCTTCTCTTTTCTCTTTCCACAGAAGGAGGTATTTACACGGCAGGGAATCCATTCCGTGACAGGGCCTTTTACTCATTTCATTAGCGTTCTCTCTCTTTCGACACCCCTGTCCACCCGCCCGTTGATGAGAGCTCATTGGAAGTGATGAGCGCTCCTACTCCTTTGTGGAAATCGGACTCATGGGAATCCGAAGGAGAATTTCGCTCCTCGAATTCCAGTTTTTGGATTCACCAAGTTATTGTGTCTTAAATTCACGATTTATCAAACGACATTTTCCATTCTTACATTTCTTTTAGAATAGATTTTTCTTAAATTTGTTAAGCTGTTGTGAGTTTTCGGAAAGATTTTCTTCTTTTTCTTCACAAATGTGTTATTTTTGTTCGATTATTTTATTCGCGGAATTATATAAATTTTTTCATATTTAAATATAATTGAATAGTTCGGATTTGTCTCACAATTATAGAATAGATAAAAATAGGGCTGTCGATAATGTAGTTTCAAAGAAAGAAATAAGATATCTTTTACGGTTGCAAGGTTTGTTCGTTAGAAAAAATATTACTAAATATTATTAGAAAAATATTATTCATTTATTATTTTTTTTATTTTAAACCACTGATTCAGATAATTCTATTACTTTCAAGCGAATTTGCAATGTAAAACAGTTTCAGTACTTTAATATGTGGAAAATCTTTTTTAGACTGTAATTCATTTTTATACAGCTTTAAATTATGAATTTCCTTTACAAGACTAATACTAATGTTAAAATAAAATGACAATAGGTAAGTAAAACTTACCTCGGCCAATTAAATTTGTTTTGATCAAGACTGTGCTTTGAGTTTATTCATATTGATTCTCTCGTAGTTTCATGATTATTTGGATGGATATAATATGAAGACACGCCCTCGGTTGCCCAGTAGTAAAGGTCTGTGGCCAAAAGCCGAGAAGCTTTACAAAGTAACGTTAAGGTATCCAATTACCCTAAAATTGTGAATTTTGCCAAAAATTGACAATTTTTTTCCTGATTTTATTTTATAGGCCTTCTTATTAGCTTTATAAAAAATACCAAGTTTATTATTTTCCGTTTGCTAGAACGAAAACTACAAGCGTTTAAGTAAGAGCAGATGCCGTTACTTTAAGCAAGATGCCATACTTTAAAACGCGCTCTACTTGAAATGTGATTTTTCCAAAATAATCAAACGGGGACAGCGATTACCCCAAACG
Source organism: Trichonephila clavata (assembly GCA_019973975.1). Classification (NCBI taxonomy): domain Eukaryota; kingdom Metazoa; phylum Arthropoda; class Arachnida; order Araneae; family Nephilidae; genus Trichonephila; species Trichonephila clavata. Next base: position 21,994 of record BMAO01027862.1, read on the forward strand.
TTTTGAAAATAATTAACTGAAATTTTTTGCGTATGTTTTGTATAATAACAGAAGTGTTTTAACCTTCAGATTTATAAATCACTCTTTTATTACAAAAATTACAGTCCCGTATGTGACTAGAATCATTGTTATTTTAAGCATTTTCATATAATAACTAAAATAAAGTGCTCTAGTCTTTGAAAAAATTAAAATATCTCTTATCCTGAAAGTCATTTAAAAAAATGAATAACATAGCAATATATCAGAACTGAAAATTTGTTCATAAACTTTTGGTACAGAATGGACCCCATTTATGTTATTTTTTTGTAAATTTTTACCAATTTCTTAGTAATAATAATATTTTTTTCTATTTTTAATTTTAGCATATTTTTCTTAAAATGTTCCAAAAAAATCTAAAAACTACAAAAAAATTGCAATATTTCCATTTAAAAAAAAAAATGTGTCGCAAATAGTCGGATACCTTAAGAACAAAGATTATTTTGATAATTAGTATGGTTTATAATTAAAGTTGTATTGTAGCTTCAGCATCATAGTACATTATTATTGCATTCAATACATTGCTATTGTTTGGAGGGGGCGCGATGAAAATTATGTTTGAAAATTGGGTCGCAAATATTGAAAGTATGAGAAGCACTGATCTACAATCAAGTAAAGAAAAAAAATGCTTGAGATGTTACTTCACTCACTTAATTTCCACTCTCTTTTACGCCTCTTAATTATTTAAATGTGATGCGTGTGAGGGGATTTACATTACTACTCACGGCATCGTTGTCGGAATTAGTAAGTGAGCTAACAATCCATCCATTAAAGTGTTGAATCAGAATAGAGTCAGGAGTTTCATTAGGATGAAGAATGATACTCAAAGTAAGCAATAAATCATAATGCTTCTTGTTACTATTGATAAATGCTTGTTTTCATGAATATTGCAGTGAATTGCGCAATTAGAATTATATAGTTTGTTGAATTTCACATTTGAAATATGATGCTCAAGAAAAGATGCAAAACCTTCCAAAATTATATGCACTTTCATAAATAAGCTTTAGAAAACAGTTAAAAGCGTACTATTCTACCTAAATGTACTAGTACACTATTAAAAGATTACCTACTTTTGTTTAAAGTTCAACGAACCACGAAATATTACGGCAGAGTAGTAATCAAAAGCCTTTTTAGTACGTTCACAAAATTTCATTTCGTATTTTTTAAACCAACAAGAAAAATACTGATAAGCTGTATATTGATAAAAATAACACAACATAGCACTGAGAATTTCAAAAGTTCATTCCTAATAAAACGCAATAAAAAGAATTATAGGCATTAGATTTGCACTCATCATGGCACGGGACTTAGTATAATATATAAAGAAAAACTAATTCTTAATCTCGATAGCAGATGATGTTGTTGCTATTACGTTGGAGAAAAACGAAAAAGAGGTAGTAATTATGAAATGAGACTTTTTTTACATGGTTTTTACGGAGATTCTCAGTACATTCACAATCATATTTTGATATTAAATGCAGTTGCAGTATCACACCCAATCATGGAACCGTAAATCAATGAGGATGGCTGCTACCTCTGACGTATGGCGTCTTCTAGTGCTGAAAGAAACTAAAGATTGTCTCTATAGACGAATGATTTGAGGTACTTTCAAAACAAGGAGTCTCAGGGTGTGAAATCTGGTGATGTTGAAGGCCATTTATGACTGATTTGCTTGTTTAATAAATGTTTGGGCTAATGTTGGCTGTAACCTCACTGTCATTCCATAAAAGTCCTGTAAGAATAGTTATATCCAGTATCAGGGGTAATCAGCCCAAACAAGTTTGTGGGCCACTTCGGAAAAAACATTATAATCTCGAGGGCCTTATAAATAAATATATATCTTTAAATTAAATTTAAACCCATTACAAACATATTTTGGAGGGACAATTTAAAACAAAATAAACTACTATTATTGCTTTCATTATTTTTCATATATACAGACATAGATAATATAATAATTATAATGCAATGATCAAATAATGTTTAATTTATTTAAATAGTGAAATATTTGTTTCTCAATTTTATCACTTAGTTTTGGCAAGTCGATCTCATTGCGAGTATTTGCACATCGTAATTGATGTTGCATTGTTTTCGTCCGTTAGGTTTGAGCCCGATTTCTGTATGATAAATTTCGTTTTCAAAAAGAATGTTTCGTAGGTGAAAATTGAAAAAAAGTTACATGATGCTGCGGAGTATCTCTGAAATAAAATACGGATCGGTTCTATGTATCTACAAAAACAGAAGCAACATGATAAAATTGAAACATTTATGGGATTTATTTGTTACAAAACACTGCACTAAAAACAAAATATTTCACAAAATAATCGTATTTTGTAAAATTGTAAACAATCTCAGGAACCGCAAAATTATTTAAGGTGGGCCGCGGGTTGACCACCCCTGGTCCAATTCATTGTGCTCCTGTAGGTCAAAAAAGGGTGAGCAGTATGTAGTAAATTATAACATTTACATGACACGGTACATTTGTTAGGCCTGTGGAACAACACTTTTCAAAGAAGAAAAGACCGATTATGATGTTGTAATATTCTAACTTACTTAAACGTATTCAATCGATTCTACTTTTTCATAGATGACACTGAAAATATATTTGCACTAAAGGAAAATTTAAGTTTCAACTACTACTCAACATCTGTGTATTGTTGCATCTAATGTGTTGTTTTGAAATGAAAAGAGAAGTAGTACCCTTATATTTTTAATTATTCTAAGTTTAGCTTTTTTTTTAATCAAAGAATTTCTTCTAGTAATAAAGAATTCTACCTTTTTGTGAACATTTGATTATTACTCTCATGTTAATCAGTGAATTACCATGCTGTTTTGCTGCTCATGTTGGATAAATTTACAAGTAGCAGAAAGATGAGCAAAATCCACTCATGCTACTTTGATCAATTAGCTTAAAACTTCATTGAAGGAACTATATTATAAAAAGACTTCTGAGTGCAACAGTGCTTCAGCGTACACATGAAGGTATTAAAAATAGATTTATTAGGATTTATGAGGAATATTTTATAAAAATTATTGCGTTTTTTATTTCCACGATTAACATATGAAAAACCATATTATCAAACTAAAGTATTTGCTTTCTTTTGGAAATATGCGTGGCGCCAAATATTACAGAGAACAAATATGAATTTAATTATCTACATGCGATAATACTGTATTAATCGATCAAAGAAAAGTATAATTAAAGTAATTTTTTTCGAATCTAATTAACTTTTTCTTCCAGTTTTCTCTTTCTTTAAATTTTTTTTCACTGATATGCTTTATGGTACCTTATAATGCTTGTTCATATTTCATGGAATCTTAAAGTCTTTTTTTTTTGCCTTTTATCAATTTTATCTTTTTAAAAAAAAAAATCCGTTAATTATTTTATTTCATGGTTTCAGTGATTCTTTTCTCTTTTTCAGCATTCATCCTTTCTTTCTAAGAAAAAACTTATTTATAATCAGGCTTTTTTGTGCTTCGTGTGTTAGAAGAAATTGAGGCTCTAACTTTTGAAATCTTCTGACGTTAGCGTTATGTAATCATGTCAATAATCATCTATCAATAATCATCTTTTTGGTTATTTATATTTTAGAAATATTTAAATTGAGTCTAAAATCATTTCACCAAAATTAAGTCCTTTCCGTTTTTTTTTTTAATTCAGCAACTTTGTGACAATAATAAATTTTGAAATTATTTTTAAAAATTATTTTCTCGTGATCTCTATACAACATCTATCCAAAAGGGTAGGTTCCAATTAATAAGAATTTTTTTCTCCATATGCCTGCCATCCTCCTTAATGTATAAATATATGCATGTACAGTTGAACGTCGTTTATCCAAATCAATTGGTACCGGATATCACTCGGATACGCGATTGTTCGGATAACCGAAAACCGAATGCGATCCATGCAGTATATGAAACCGAACACTATACAAATATTGAAAATCATCACATGCGGGAAACGTGCTTGAAAAGAAAAAGCAAAATAGGTGCAAAATGTCGCAGTTTTACCTTTATTGTTTAAAATAATCACTTATTTTTCGCTGTATCATTGTACACCTTCGTTCTTTCGCTGCAAGGTCTCTGATTCTCTTCAGCAGCAGTAGTTGAGTAGGAAAGCACTCCGATTGTAGTTCGTATCACTCCACAGCTGTATCTAACGCAGAAACGCGTCAGCATTTGTTGGATCCTTGCTACTTTCGTTGTTGCTGTTGTCCTCGTCTTCATCCGTTTCATCGTCGACAGGGTCAGATTCTTCTTGCACGGAAGTCACAATCTCGTCATCATTTAGCATGTTTACCAAATCTCACAACTGAAATTCCCCAAATATCCCTCATCTTAGGTTTTCCGTTTACTTTTGGCATCACGCGAAACAACTGTTGAGAATTGCACTATTTGAAAACGTATCCGGACTTTGGTTTGGATATTTGAAGCTCCGGATGATAAACGTTCGGACAAACGACGCTCTACTGTATATGGAAGCAGATTATTCTCTTCCAGTCAACTAAAGGGCCCTGCCAGAAAATAAACTTTTCCTATCGTTAGTCATATCAGGGAAGAAATGCAAAGTGGAATCACATATTTGTTCTTTGAGGGTTTTTTCCTATTTGTGTTTTATGTTTACTATCATGTTTTCGTGCTAGTGCTAAACACTAGCACAAAAACATGCTAAGTAGAAAGGAAAGAAAAATAGAAAAGGGACTTTTTTGTGCGATATCTCTTGTCAAGGTTTGGCAACAGTGCTAGTATCCAGTGCTGAATGAGGGGTATATAGTCAGTAACATTTCCACACAACGTGTCACTCGTCTGTCTTCCATGGTAGTCGTTGGGATAAAGCAGACCATTCAACATGGCACTAAGGAGGAAAGGAGGGCAATGATTCGCTTTTTGTTTGTGGAAGGTGTTATGCCTGTTCTGGATACCAGTCATCCCTTCCATCATTATACCCTCAATGACTTGCACATTGTCCTCAGTGGTTGACGTCAATGGACTGCCCGATCTTTCGTAGTCAAATAAAGCTCTTCCTTGTTTGAAGCATTCTATCCATTCATAGATCTTGCTTCGCGATAAACAGCTGTGATCATACTGCGCTTGCATGTGACCAATAATTTTCATCTTTTTCACACCTGCCACAAACAAAAATCGAATCACTGCCCTCCTTTTCTCTTTGGTGCCGATCAACAATGGCCACTTCAATGACTACGAAGGGAAGACGAGCAACACGTTGTATAGAAGTATTGCCGACTACCCCTCATTCAGCGTTGGATATTAGCGCTGTTGCCAAACCTTGTAAAGAGAAATTGCAAAAGACCCTTTATTTTTTGACTTTCCTCGTTACTCTTTGTTTGAATTTTAAAATAAAGCCGATTTATCAGATTTTTGGTGTTATAAATTCGAAAATGTGTCATCTTCTTTTACCTAAGGTATCCAACTACTCTAAAATTGTGAATTTTGCCAAAAATGTACGAATTTATTTTATAATTTTATTTTATAGACCCCCGTATTAGCTTTATAAAAATAATAAGTTTATTATTTTCCGTTTTCTAGAACAAAAACTACAAGTGTTTTAGTAAAAGCAGATGCCATTACTTGAAGCAAGATGTCACACATTTAAAACACGTTTTACTCGAAATGTATTTCTTTGAAAATGCTCAAACGGGGACAGCGATTGCTCAAAGAAATTTTAAAATAATTAATTGAAATTTTTCGTGTATACTCTGTATAAAACTAAAAGTGTGTTAACCTTCAGATTTATTAATCACTGCTTTATTACAAAATTTACAGTCCCTTATGTCAATATAGTCACAGTTATTTTAAGCAATTTTATATAATAACTAAGATAAAGTGCTCTAGTTTTTGTAAAAAAATTAAAACATCTCTTATCCTGAAAATCATTTCAAAGATGAATTACATAGCAACACATCGGAATTGAAAAACTGAAAATCTGTTCATAAACTGTTGGTACAGAATGGGCCACGTTTATGTTATTTTTTTGTCAATTTGTACCTATTTTTTCCCCATTTTAGTAATAATAATTTCTTTTTCTATTCTTAATTTTAGCTTTTTTCCCCTTTAAAATGTTCTAAACAAATCTAAAAACAAACGCAAAACAATCCCCATATCTCCATTTAAATTTTTTTTTATCACAAGTAGTCGGATACCTTAAAGTTAAGAAAATTTCAAAACGCATTTATATAACATTATATTGTGTTGTTTAGTACATAGTGGCGCTAACATGCCGAAATAAATCATTACATAGGGCTTTATGACATGTTGTAGTACTTTATTGGAGAAAGGGTCTGGTACACCATGCCATTGAAAATGAAACAGTACCAGTGTCCTGGAGGTCCGGACACCCCTAAAGCCCTTGATTTTTTGATTAATGATAATTCTATCTCTATATATATATATATATATATATAACGAAAAATTTAATTAAGTACTTGTAATTAACAATTTATTTTATTAATTAATGCTAATTATTTATTCAATAATTCATTTTCTACTGTTTTTTGTTAACAAAATCAGAAGAATCAATTGATGTTGTCTTGAGGTATGATACAAGTTGGGGGACTTTCAACCATGGACACCCCCTTGAAAAATTTTTATGTGCGCTACTTAACAGTACTAATAAGTTGTTGACTAATAAACGTGTAAAAATTGCTTGGTGTCCCAATTTTTACATAAAAGTGTTGTTTACATAATATCCGCTTATAAAATACAACATTGAGTATGTAAACAGAAAAATAGATAGAATGGCACATTTTGCTTAAGGAAGGAATAATTCAAATTAAGCTCAGAAGAGTCAGGCTCTTTTCGAGAGGTCATATCATCGAGAATTTCTGAAAAAAAAATACTCTGAAAGGGAGGGAAAAAACTTGGAAACAATGTAAGACATTATTCCGATACTTTATTTTTCTGATATTCAGCTACAAATGTTTCCATTGTTATGAGAATACAAGTAGAAACAACAATAAAAACTATTGTACTTACTAGAAGCTAAAAAACACTTAATATTTACCCAAATTTTATTCGAAGAATCCACACTTTATTGAGTGAAGCGAATTAATTGGGCCTTGGTTGCCCTAAGCAATTGAGACCGAAATGTATTGTCCAATTAGTGTTAATTCCGTTTCGGTCGCACGTCCCCACAAACTAAACGCTAATCGATCCGCCATATCCAATTAACCGGAGTAAACTCGTTGCCATCGGCCCCGAAAAAAAAAGGAAAGAACAAATCCAAACTATCGTTTGGTTGGGGTTGCGTAAAGAATCACTTTAAACGGTCTTTCCTTCAAAAAAGAACTTCCCTGAGTTTACTCCCACCACATTACTCTTTCCCGCGTAAAAATCCATTCAATTTCCGAAGACTTTCCAGAATGGAATTGATTCCTCCAAGGAAGAAGGGGGAAAAAATCGAGTGGAGTTGAAGTGTTGAAGTTCTAAATTGCCCAGGAGGCAACACGTTCGTTTAGGATTTCTTCCTAATTGATTGTTTTCAACTTAATTAGCCTTTTCTTCGGCTCCGTTGGAATGTTTGGTCTGGCTCGAATTTTGTTTATTTTTGAGGGTAAGATGGACGATGTTGGGGGTACCTGGCTCTATTCCCTTCGGACGAAACACTACCCGGAAGCCAGTATTTTCGCTCCGGCAGACGATCTGTTTGCCGATGGATTTTTATCCGTTTTCTTTGGCAGCTTGAATGGCATCAGTCTCGGTTTCTGTTTGCCGACGCTCGCAGATGGCATAATTCTCTTGCTGTTAATTCCCACTAGATAGAGGTCGTGTCAGCTTCTACTTTCCCAACTTTTCTTGATTTAATGCTTTTTTTAACGGAAGGTATTGTTGTACAAAAGTTGGAGAAATTAAGACTTACTAGAAATATCGCTTGATGAAATTTTTATTTTCTATCTTATCGAAAACCAATGAGTACAGAAAATAAAGCGTTGCATGAGGTGGCGAAAGCTCATTCTTTCTAATTAAAACTTTGTTAACAAATTTAGTAATAATATATTGTATCTGGAGGGTTATTTTATATTTGTCAGTTATTGTCATATTTATGGATAATATACACAAAATAATTGTTGGGTTGTTGTTGTTTCTAATGCCACCTGTCTGACGTAGTCAGATCTAGGCCCATGAAATTCATCATGGCATCGGGCTATATTGTACGCCTGTCGTTAGCCTTGAGTGTAGTTATTTACTCAATCACACTTTACTTTAATTCTGTGTGAATAAATTAATCTTAGCTATTCGTTTATTAAATTTACAGCTCATGATTCAATAACATTGTGTCCGAAATTTAGAAGTTGTGGCTGAGGGAGGTAAAGACTCTTTGGTATTCAGAATTATTTTCTTTAAAAATGTCGCATGCCATAAAACAGATCATTAATCATTGAATTCAATTAGGCTCTCAAATGTTTTAGGTTTGGTTTGAATTATTGTAGCTCTAAACTTTTGTTAAATCATTATTATTGATGACTGATTTCATGAATTTGGAACTAAATTTGATGTCAGGATGATACGTAATCTAATATTATTGTCATTTTCACTTTCAGTTTGTGATAAACGTGCTGTCACATTTATCTGTGTTTGGGGGTTAGAATAAAGATCAGCCATAATCAGAACAATTCTAATTTATTATTTTTCACTTAATTTTTAACAACCAGGGTAGGGAATGTACACTTCTATTAAGTATAGGAGCAAAGGCATGGTAGAAAAGATACTTAATATTTAATTATAATTCAGTTAATTTACTCTTAGAACGCTTTGGTAATCTACGGTCTAAATTACCGTTATTCCGTTCTCAGCTATTCGACCTCTGGTCGTTATGAATCAATTCTAGCTTATTGTCTAAATCGTCAATTAACAATCTTTAATTATTCAACAATTAATCGTCGAGTAACTTTCGACTACCTTCAGCTAACTCCTAACCACTCACTCCGCGTACCTAAAAAATAATGCTTAAATATCATCCTTCATTTCCTTAACTATGTCTTCTTCTTCTCGGGAGAAAATTTTCAACAGAATTACATTTAAAAGAAATAGATTTTCCCAAGAGAGGCTCGCGTACAGACCCGTTACAAGCTAATGCAGGTACAATTTCATTCACATATGCAAGCCTTATACAACACAACTGATCTCGGGGAAATCAAACCTCAAACAATGTGACTGAACTTTTTCATTGTTAATGTTTTAATTTTTCCCGAATTGGAAGAGATTACATTCGCAAGACATTAGCGTCAAATGGTGCATGCTTTGATTGTATTTTTGTTGCCAAATAGTGATGAAAAAATATAAAAAATAAGTTCTTCCTAATTATTTTTTATTGGCCATTATGTTTATTCTTTATTACACAATTTTATTTTAGCAATCATTCTTTAAGTATATAGTTTCCTTTTAGTTGTTATTGCTTATGCCACCTGATAGACAGTAACATCAGATCAAGGTCCACGAAATTCATCACGGCAAAAGGCCTAGATTTTTACGCATGTCGTTAGCCTAAGTTTTGAGCACCATGCAGTTAACAGTACGATTTGGCTCGGTTCTTACACGATAGATGGCGACACCACTTATCTCTACCTCCACAATTTTAGTATGGAACTGGAGGGGAGGGAAATATTCTCCAGCCCCCGGCACTCATGGTTTCAGCTGCGACCGCCCACAAGACTTTTGGACCCACTGATTTAACAAGCACGTACTCCGTGTGTACTCGGAGGGTATTTGGTGTCATCGGGCATCGAACCTAGGCTTTCCAGTCTGGAGTCCGATGCTCCAACTACTAGGCTACCCACGGCCAATTTCATTTTAGTTAAAAGATGTTTAAAAAATCCCTTACAAATCCATCATGAACAGAAATTTTTAAATTTTTAAAGTGAAAACAGTCGCGCGGAAAATATTTAACCTATTCATTCAAAAAGAAAATTGTGCTTACCATTGAAATTGTTGTCTGTTTCAGGCTGCTTATTGACATTTCAAAAATGTATTGATATAAGAATATGAACAAAATGAATTCAAAAATGTGGTACAGTATTAAAAAAAAACACATTTCAAGTAGAACGTGTTTTAAAGTATTACACCTTGCTTAAAGTAATCACATCTGCTTTTACTAAAACACTTGTAGTTTTTGTACTATTGAACGGAAAATAATTAACTTGGTATTTTTATAAAGCTAATAAGATGGTTTATAAAACAAAATCATAAAAAAAATTGTAAATTTATGGCAAAATTCACAATTTTAGGGTAGTCGGATACTGTAAGGTATTCATTATTGGAGTTTACTCCTTAAGAATTGATTTTCATATACAGTTCACGGAATGAAAATATTATGAGGAGTGAAACTTGTAAAAAAACCGTTAACAAAAAGCGTAAATGCGCGCTTCTGCGCATGCGTTAAATCTCTGTCCGAAGAAAGAGAAGGAAAGTTTCTACTTTTCTTCATTTTTAAAATTGCGATCAATCTTTTCCTACCAAAATCAGACAAAAATAATTACAGAATAGGAAGATCACTTTTTTTCGCCACGATACAGTATAATGTTTTTAACAGAACAATGAAATTTTGCATTTTTTACGATTTTTTTTAAAAGTGAGCCAATATTGATGTATTTTTATGAAAAGTGTTTTTCAATCGTTCTGTACGAATTTCTTACCATCAGAATGTATCAAAAGTTTGTACTAAAAAGTTCATGCTTTGTTTTTATCGAATCAGTGGTTTAAACTATAAAATACCAAAAGCATTTTTATTTTTGTGATTTTTCAAAAAAACACTCAAAATTTTAAATAAACATTGAATAACTTCGTTATTTATAAACATAACCACACGAAACTTTTTTCCAAGTGTCAAGTGTTGCTATTCATGTTTTGTCAAAAATTAAAAAAGTTTCTTAAAAATTACGGGTTTAAAAAAATTGAGTTTTTTATCTAATACACTTTTTACAAAAATTCATTTAAATAGTTTCTTTTTCTTATATTTTTTTGTTTCAAAATTACCGTTATTTGTTATCTATGAGGGAAATTTGGAGAGTATATTTTAAAAACTAAGCCCTAAAAAAATTAAAATGTAAAAAAAAAATTTGTAAACTACATTTACTAGCATTTTTCTTTTTAGCGTAATTAGCGTCGAAAACCCGTTTTCGAGCCAAGCGACAATTCGTGCTTTTGCTCTTGTGACAAAGAAATTGACTATAACAACTGAAAATCGCCAAATTTGGCGGTGTGTATTTAATATCGTTTTGGTGCGTTGAATAGCAAAGTAACACGAAGCATGATTATCAAAGATAAACTTTGTTTCAACAACACTACCAATATACTCCGTTAGAATATTCCCTTTGTAGCGATATCTTCATAAGTCAGTAACAGCCTCCGGACAGAGGTGATTGAGTTTACCAGGCTTTCTACTATTCATCTTACTACAATTGATCAAATTATGATCAATAAAATGGATGGAGAGGATATGATTCTCTTTTTTCTCAACTGCCAGTTTACGGGCAATTGCACAGGATCTCCGTGGTATAATTGTGCAAAAAGCACACATTTTGATGTTACCAGAAACATAGCTTCGCAATGAGTAGCTAGTTAAAATTGAAAATTTTAAACGCATAACACAATATAGATGACTATTAATTAATTATACAAGTATTAATCGAGGGGACGGGGTCGCCCTCTATCAAAACATGCGCGATTCAGAACATATGTTTATTGTCAATCATGATGATATTGTGAGAAGAAATAACCAGTACGTTAATCAAACTAAATTTAATTTGAGAGATATATGTGCCGTGAGATGCACTTTACATAACGGTAAACCCATTGTGGTCTTCACAGTTTATAATTTTGTCAATCAGAATGTTACTGACATTATAGAATATATCCACAGACATTATTAGCCCATACAGAAGGAGGTTCTAAGCTCTCCCTCTACTGGGGAAACAGTATCATGTACTTCCACTTATACTTGGTGGCAATTTCAATACTGATTTCAATAAAGATGAAGGATTGGAATTAGTCCATTTTTTAAAATCAGAGCCTAATTTGGATTTCGTTTCTGGTAGAACACTGAGGACGACAAGGTATAGTAACAACCATTGATGCGAGATTATCACGATTCATAAATCACGTATCTACGACGTTCTTGTATCATACTTTAGTTGCTACAAGCCTCTTGTCACAGTGATTAATAATGGCGAGAGTATTAATGTAATTAATACTCAAAGTGATATTAATAATGAAGTAAATCGACCTTCTTAACAATGTACTTATGTACTATGAGTAACATATATTTATGTAACATAATTGACGTATATTATTTTATATATATGTAAAAATCCCAGTAATATAATCCTTTTAAATATCTTTTAATTACCTATGGTCCATCCCTTCAGGACCCACGTTTTAGTAATAAGTTATCCAGCCTCCTAACGAGAGTATTTGGAATTACATCTATCCATCCACTCAGATCATGTGATTTGAGCGGCCTATATATACACAGAGATTTCTGAAGACCGCCTTTTTTGTTATTTGTCTGCATTCGACATGTAACTGGCTGCAGCTCATGGTGCATTCGTTTTCTTTGTTCTGTATAGTGTCGTCCATTCCATGCTTTATGTTTGACATGCTTATGTGTTTCCAGATGTGGAATAAAACAGATTTAAATAATCAAAGGACTGCCTCGTCAATTCCATCCAAAGAAAACATCAACCATCATAAATAATGATCTAAATAAAGAATCCTTCACACTCGCCAAATTGTGATACTTAAATTATTACAGAATCAATATGAAAAATGTGAATAGAATAAAGAAAATACATGCATGGTTTTTTTCAGTATTATGAGATGCGTTTATTTACCCTGTTTGCCTACTATATAATCAAAGACAAACGTACTTAAGAAGTAAACTCCAGCCGTGCTTCGGAGCGAACACACGCAGTTTTTTGCCTTTCCCATTGTTTCTTTTACTGCGTTACCAGCTGTACGATAATTAAAACATATGATCTAGTATGTTTCTCATTAAAATTGAGTGATATACGATCAATAACTACTTGCGAAAAATTGTATTTTCAATTTTTATATTATGCTTTGCATTAAATATTCTCTTCCTGAACGTTTGAATGGATGCAGTAATCGAGTGGTCACAGTCGCGATTTTCTAGTCGGCATTGTCGAGTCTTGGCTTGAGTCCTAGTGCGATTTAAGATCCACGATTCTGAGGGACTGAGTGATGCACGTGAAATCTATAAAATCTCAAAGCCTCAGGATGGCATGATAGAGAAATTTGGAGAGAGGGTGTTAGTACAGGCATCGTCTCCATTGGCCATGGTTCAATATTACGAGTTCCGTTACCAACAGCCACATTGTTTTATAGAGCGACGTTAAAAAATATTTTTTTTATATTTCTAATGGGCTGCGGATTGGTGTTTTACCATTGCAGATCTAGTACTTTACCCAGGAGCTGGTATCTCTTTTTAATGCGGTACCTTGTGACGGATCTATACGTGTCCTTTCATTAACTCCTTGGGGATTCCTTTAGGGCAAGCATACTTTCAACCAACTTTCACCGAGGACAGGAAAACGTGATTATGCAAATTAAGTTTAATATATATATTCTGTATTCGCGAGTTTAATGGAGTTAGTGAGGTGAGAATCGAAGATTAGTGATGTGAGGATAGTTCGGATGTGAAGTGAATTAATGAGAAGCGAGCAATCCGGCAGTAGTACGCAAACAGTGGACGATGCGGGAAGTTGGAATCCCTAAGAAGTGCTGAAGTCAACTATTAGTGTTCAAGGTTACGTCTAAAAGTTACAGAATTTCAAGAATTCAGGTACTGTGCTACTATTTTAAGTAGAAGTTAGAGAGTTAAATTATTAGTGCACTTCCAAAGTAAAAACGAGCTCTGTTTTAGTTATCGTAGGAATATATTTGAATGATCGTATATATTGTCACCAAGCTATAGAGATAAATAAATAAATTAAGTTCATCATGTCGTCTGATAATTTAGTTCCTCCAACACATCTATCCGGGTTAGAGGGAAAAAGGAATGATAATTCCTTACAACCTTATAAGCGGATACCATTCGCCGCAGGTAATTTTGACGCCCAGTTTCCTACACAGATGGAGGCACCTGAGCTACGACGATGCTAACTTGCAGTAGGATTTAATTTGTTTAGAGCACCCAAATCAAACAGACACTCTAGGGACTTTTACATGCCGTATAATCATACGACATGACCGCTGTTGATTTTCTGTATCATGAAAATCCACCGACTTGAGCCTGGGTCGAACCCGCAACCTTAGATGCAGAAGGCCAGCGACAAACGAACCACGCCACCCAGCCGGCTTACGTTAATAAATAAGAAATCAATTTTTTTTCTGAATTATTAATGGGAATTGCAAGTAACTTTTGGTTTAAAGGTTTTATATAATATGTTACTGTTCTCTTTTTAAGTACTGGTAATTTTAAAATAAAAGCTATTTTTTTTCTATAAAACTACTTTTTAATTTTTTTTATATAATTTGGACTTGGAAACAAGGTATAGTTGCTTGGTGCAAAATAACTTTGAGAACGGTTAGACAGAAATGATTTTTAGCGTCAGATGTTTGAAACATTGCTTTAATATTAAGAAATTAACAAGTAAAAATTTTAGAAATCAGAAACTTAGCATAACTTTAATATAAAAATCATTAACACGAAAAGACACTATATGATTCCCAAAAAAATTTAAATTATGTAAATAAAATTGTTGTTTAAATTAATAAATTAAAATCACAAGTAACAAATACTTATTAAAAAATCGAGTTCCCTTTGACCTATTAGCATTCTATAAATGTTCTCCCGTAGCAACGAGATGTTTTCATTTTTTTATGACTAGATATTATTCTGCCACATACACCCTTTTTATCTGGGGCTTTTTTGATACGAGTGCAAAGAGCAGCATACGCAGGACGCAAGTTCTGCCCTCGGGAAGTATTTCAGCACAAGCAAAAGTGTTAACTAGTTAAAATGCCCGTCACGTAGCTTGCGATTACTATCCGACTTTGGTCCTAAATTGTGTGATTTAAAAGTTAAAAGAGAGTAATGTGTTTCCTTTTCAAATAACCATAAATAATAAAAAAGCCGTTTGTCATTAGTATTCTCTTAAGCATGTTTTGAATACTGTTGATTGAAGAACAATCAAGTTAAAACCTGCATTGAATTAAAAGGACTACAGACAGTAAGTGATTTAGGTAGTGAATATCGAGCTGTACATAGTATGGTTTCCGTTCCGAGAGAGAGAGAGATTCTTTCAAAAATTGTGAGGAATGGAAGTGTGTGTGGGGGGGGAGGTGTTATGCATATTATATGTACTTAACTGGGGAAGTAGGTTCTTATATGCAAATATAAGGACTAAAGTCCCCTTCACATTTGAAAATGAAAAGAAAAAAAAAACTAACTAGCTAGTCAGAGCTTGATTCGGAGTAAAATGATTCTTTTGCTTCTTTTGGGATGTAAAAACTTTTTTTAAAAAAATAGTTTGAAACTTTTCCCAAGATGGTGATGTAAAAAACAGTGAAAGGAAAACAAAATTAAAAAAAACACAAAAATTTAACACAATTATTTTTAAAAGCTGATATACTCCATTTAAAGTGAAACCAACTACCATAACTTAATGAAACACATATTGTGGCTTTATTAAAAACAAACGATACTTAATGCCCCTCCACATAATTGATAGTACTGTTTGTGAAATACATTGGAGTTGAATGATTCGTATCTGCATCTTCCATTACTTAGAACAGGGATGGTCAATGTTTTTGAGAAGAGTGCCACTATCTGATAAACAAAAAACAAAACAAAAAAACATGCCTGCCAATTCCAAATTTTTTAACGTACAAAGGAACAGAAAAAGGTAAAAAAATATGACTTATAGGTTTGTTATGGAATTTTTAAGCTAATAGAAAATAATTTTATGCATGTCTAAGAAGTGGAAATTTAAAAATAACATGAATAAGACGAAAGAACAAACTTAGGCTTTATTCTCAATAAATTTTTTATAGGTTCAATCACTTAGGTAAGGTATAAAAAAATAGCTAACTTGAAGCATTTAATTCCAAGTAATTATTAAGCAGTCAGTACTTTCTTAATGTTGTTTTAGAATTTGTATTTTTTTTTACCAGTTCCTCTATATTATGATTTGTGATGCAAAAAAGAAGAATTAGGTTGCATTAGTTGTGTATCAACTAGTTTTGAGCAAAATTTTGATTTTATAATGTTTATAATAAAAATATTTTTTCACAAACATGTTGATCCAAAACCTGCAACCATATCTGACAGCATAATCGTGTAAATCTGGAAAATTGATTGCTAGTACAACTTTTTAAAATTCAACCTAGTTTGGATCCCTTGCAGTTGAAATAAGCTACTTATTTATATATATATATAGTGTAACCTGTCAAGAGAGTGAGTAAAGTTAGCCACAGTACAGTACAATATATATATATATATATATATATATATATATATTTGCTTTTTTCAGTATCGTTATGGTGCTGTAGGTCAATAATTTCAATTTGGATTTCAGATGAGTAACAATTAATGTCTTACAGAGAAGTTATGGAAAATGACGTATGCAAAGATCATCATTTTTTATCACCTTGAAAATACCCAAACCTAGTACTGAATGAATCATGAAAAATGGATATTAAATTTTTAAGTCTATCATAGCCCAGAACATTATTAACTTCATTTGACAGTTTCTGTATTAATATGAAATGTATAAATCTTTTTTTTTTCCAAAATCGAAACAAAAAATATAGCAAAAGTTTGCTCACAAAAGAAGTCACTTGATCAATCAAGGTGGAAGTAAAATCTTTTCCTTATAATCTTAAACTTAAATTATTCAGATGTCTCAAAGTAACGGTTAATCCCAAAACCAAACTTCCTTCAATTCCTACTATTTGTTCACACTCTCCCTATATTTATCTTGTTCAAATTTTCAATCGTTAATAAAATGCATTTTGAAGCACTCAATTGAGCTGAAATTTTATATACACGCTTATTTTGGATGAAAATACTGTGATTTAATAATAATTAATAAAAATTAATTGATTAAAACTAATTATTCAAAGAATTATAAATACAGCCCCGTTGGCATTAGTTTTGATGAATTAGCGACTATTTTGGCGACTTGTGTCAAAACTTGAAAAGGATGTTTTCTCACATTTTAAAGCGCTCACTTGAACAAAAACTTTCTATGCACTATTGTTTTGAGTAACAATATGATAACTTGTTTGGGTTTGTTTTTGAGTAGCAAACATTCACTCAGCAGTTTATTGTTTTCTTTGAGATATTTTGAAACACGCTCTCTCAAATTCTAAAATCTTACGAATGCACTTCCCATGAAACATCAGTGCACACGACACACACAATGAAAAGTATTCTCTACAGGATAATTGTCTGTTATAATTCAATTAATTAAGTGTATTTAAAAAAATTGAGGGTTTTTTTAGACAACAACATTTCAATAAAACAGTAAAAAATTGGTATTTATTATTATTTTGTTCAAATTCCTTAATTTTTCAGTAAGTCTTCAAATGCCCCTGTTACAACTGAGTCGTGCCACACTGTGGCACGTGTGCTACGCGTTGGCCACTTCGGGGTTAGAAGATACAGCGCCATTATTGGACAAAATTAAAACTACCTTTTTAGCGCGTTTTTCACGTAGTGGAACAAAAGCGCTATTAGGACGCAAATTTCGCCTTCGTTCCATATTTTGTCGTACCTTTTTCTCAGCCAATAAGCAACCATTTGACCTCGGGTTTTCGGCATTGGGTCGCATTTATGCCCTAGATAAGCCGAATCATATTTAAATTTTCCCATAGTTTTCCCGAACTTTCCTACAAATTTTCCTGAATTTCGCTAGTTATAACAAAATTTTCTCAAATTTTTCCTAGTTTTCAACAAAATCGTACCAAATTTTCCATAAAATATTTTAAATTCTCCCGAGTTTCCATGGAATTTTCCGAATTTTCCACAAGATTTTCCTGAATATCTCGGATTTTACCAAATTTATCCCAAATTTTACTGAGTTTACTCAAAATTCCCGAGTTTTCCTCAAAATTTCCCCCGAATTTTCCCGAGTTTTCCACAAAAATTTCCTGAGTTTTCCATAAAATTTTCCCGAGTTTTCCACAAAATTTTTCCGAATTTTCCACAAAATTTTCCCAGAATTTTTTCTTTTCAGCTCAATAGTAGTACATTTAGAGGAGTGGTACAGTACTACTTTCTGTTAGTAAAAAGTTCATTAGTTGCATTATTGTAAAATACAACATGTGAAAAACGCGCTAAAATTACTTGGCCATGCCAATAATTGATATCTTGTTTTTTGTGTGCAAAAGCATAACTTTTCAGCGTGGTGGCATTTTGGTCAAAACTGTTATCTCAATAAATAATTAGCTGATTTCATTTAATATTTTCAAATGTGTCGTTTTTTCGGTTCACCCTGTATACACGAGGTATACGAGGTGTGACACACAAAAAACAACCGAGATTGGTCCCATAAATTATTGTACGTACAGAATCAGTTTTCCGTGACTATCACCTTCAAAGCAGTTTCCTTCAGCATTCACACACTTCTGCATTCAGTGCTGCCATTGCAGGTAACAGTTCTGGAGCGAAGATTTTGGAAGGCCTTTCAGGAGATTCTCCGGTTTTGCCGGAACCTCTTCAACTGAGGTAAAATAGGTTCCCTTTCAACAATATTTTACTGTAGGAAATTTAAAAAAAATGTCTCATGGGGCCTAATCAGGTAAATAAGGCGATTGCCTCGTCGTAGTAATGCTTTTGCTGGTCAGAAACTGCTTGACAGATTTTACCGTGTGAGCTGGTGCATTGTCTTGGTGCAACAGCTATCCATCACTCTCCAATCCTGGCCTATTTTTCCTAATTTTTTTCACGAAGTCCTTTTAATTCTTCAATGTAGCAGTGTTGATTAACAGTCTGAACACTGATGTGAGTGAGAACCCACTCATATCACGGAATTTGCCAATATTTTGGTCTGTAATCGCTTACCTTGTGTGCCCAGCACGTTCCCCATCTTTCACATTGGCCGTTCCCTCTGAAAACCGCTCATGTCATACAAACACATGTACACAAAGTACAATTTCCTCTCCATAATCCTCGGTTAATACGTTATTTTCGTGGCTTATTTCTTGAGTTTCCCAAGACACTTGATGTTGATTCGACATTTTCCCGGCAAAATTCAGATGCACGTGTTCTCTCAATGACGAGTGCTTCCAGATGCCCTGATCGATTAGGGCGAAACTGACCCCATGAATAGATTAGGGTGTGTGATGACGTCAACAAAACAGTGGTTGCCAACTCCTCTCTGTTTTCAAGCTACAGACTTAGTCTCGTTTTTTTGTGTCACACCTTGCCTTAGGTCTTAATGAGAATGCCGTAGAATCTGGGAAAGTGAACTTTCGTCTCAAACTTATTCTCATTATATATATATATATATATCACCACAAATTAAAATTCAAAAATTCTTCGGGAACAACACCTACTGCTACAGCATGGCGTTAACACAGGCAAAAAAATAAAGAATTTAATGATTATTTCTGGTATCTTATTTAATTTCAATAAGTTTTGACCGTCTTAGAATACAGAATATGAGCTTATTTAACCACTCAGTCTATTGAAGATTAATGCGGAATTAGGCTTCTCTCCATTGTTTCTGTGAATATATGAACTATAATTTAATTTATCGCCATCAAAAGAGTTTTAAATTTAACTTTAAAATCTCATTTAAGAAGGTACTGTAAGAAAGGATCTGAGAAGTTTTACGTGTTTCTCATTCCATAATGGAAACGGGGAGATAATGTGTTTCATTTATTTTTATTTTAATTCATTATTCTTCGTTACTTATATTCCTGATATATATTTCCTTCTCCAAATTAAAGGAATAGTTCAGAGAACGAAAGACTTATTTTATTCTTTGATGCAATATATTATAAAAGTAAAAATCAAGATAGATTTAATTCTCATTATTGTTTTTTCTTTGATAAAAAACAGAGGGAAGCCCATTAGCTTTAATAATATTTTTAAGAAACGCGCTACAGAAACTATATTCCAGAGAATATTTTTTGGTATTTTCTTACAGAAGATTAAGTATATTACTTTGTACTCTAACATTCTATTCTTAGTTTAGAGAAAGGCTAGTTGAAAATTATAATTTGTTGCACGTATACTGAAGCATAAAGATGCTTAACTTTGAAGTCTGCTTGATTTTTCAAAACGTGCAAAGAATTAAGTTGTTTCACAGAAAATGAACCAATGATTTGATGTAAATATATTAACTGACTTTAACTAACCAATATTCATAAAATAATCACAGTGGGTTTGCTAAAATGTATTCTATTTATTCCGTGGTTCAAGTTAAAGATAATTTTAAAAAAAATATTTTTTTGACATTTTAATGCGCATGAAAGAATTTAATTGTGAAACATTAGTTTCAAGAACTATTCCCTTTTTCCTCTCATAATTTTTTTTCTAATTATGAATAATCATTTTGGAAAAGAGAAAATCAAGTTAGGATCTTATATTATTCAAAAAATGTGTTTTTCTTCCTGTGTGTGTGTGTGTGATGAAACGATAAATGAAATTATTTCATCAATTATTAGAAGTTGAGGACTCGTGGTTTCCAGAACCGGGTTTTTCCATAAATACCATTTGGAGAAATACTTTAAATGGTTTTCAATTACGCATCTACACAGAAACTCAAAAAGTAAGGATCCATGTTAGAATTCACCTTCTTCATCCAGTAGCTGCTTTCAAATAGAAAATACATAGAGTGAAAATCAATTAACACGATACTAAGGGGACTGAAATATTTCTTCGCGTTAAGAGAATTTCACTTTAAAGGATATTGCTAAAGAAACATATATTCAACAAAATTAAATTTATTTGAGTACATTTTATTTACATAGATGTGTATATATGCATGTATTTAATAAAAATCAGTAAAACAAAAGCATTCACAAGAATTTAATGAAATTTAATCAAAAAATTTCAGTTTTTTTTAAAAAACAAAACATTTATTGAATTTTTGGAAAATAATCCTATATTTTCCCTTGAATTATCTTTTATTGCAAATTATTAACAAATTTGTCAACAAATTGTTTGATGTCGTCCATTTTGTTATTCATTTCACCATTGGAATGTGCGTTCTTTGCAAGATGTTCCTCATTTCAGATTCGAAACGTCCCAACCATCCACCACGTTTGATCCTGGATTTTCAGAAAATGTAATACCTATTTGCTTAGCAAGTTCATTGCTTCTTTCTAGCATTAAAGGTCCTGATATGTGAGCATTCTGAGATCTCCCTTGTTTGGACCAATCAGGTAAAGCCGTCTTTAAATCTTCGTGCTTGATCATGCTTATCCGTTTTCGTTCTGGCTCAAACTTACTCCGTTCAAATATTTCCATAATTTGCTCTCTTTTTCAAATTATTGTTAATAATGTGCAGTTAGCAAAACCAAAATCTGTACAGATTGCCGTTTTCATCTTCTATTTTTGATCAACAGCCTTAAGAAGCTCCATCTTCATTTTAAGCAAAATAATAGTAGACCTGCTTGCTATTGTGTACTCATAAAAATTCTTCTAAAATAGAAAAAGCAGTGGTGTTTTCCGAATTTTGATCATTCCCAGAAGGGAAATCTTTTCGTGTTAAGAGAAAAAAATGTGTAAAAAATCATAGTTTGTCAGAACCGTTGTATTATTTCGTGTTAAACAATATTTGGTCCTCAGCGTTTCGCGTTAAACGTATTTTCCTGTATGTGTCTAAAATTAAGGTTAAAAAATAAAAATAGGATATTTCGACAAAAATTCGGTTTAATACATGAGAGCGACATTGGTCACAAAAAGATATTTCATAACTCTGTCAGCAGGTTGTGGCCACGGTAGTCAAGTGGTCTAGGCATAGAATCATGGCTAGCGTGTCATGAGTTCGATTAAGACCTGCCGTGTAGGGGAGCGATGCACGTTAAATCTGTCGAGAGCTCAAAAGTCCTCCCGTTGGTGTGGTGTGGTAGTTAGGAGAGGGGGTGCCAGCTCAGGTATCACCCGCGTCACTTGACCATGGTTCAAAATTACGCGGACCGTCGCCAAAAGCCCTCGTGTAGCTAAAACAGAGTGACGTTAATATTCACTCACTGTAAGCAGGTTCAAAATGGTGTGGTGTGAGTGCCAGAAAAAGGCGGTACGGTCCAGAGATAGTCCTCGTCACTTGGCCATGGTTGAAAATAACGAGTCTATCGACAATATCCCTTGTGTTGCTTTAAACTGTGACGTTAATAATGGATCAATCAATCAATCATCAGCATCAAAACATTGTGTAATAACTTGACAAGTGAAAAAAACATTGAGTTTGGTAGATCACGTCCTCTCTGCTTAAAGTATCCAACTACCCTAAAATCAAAACTATTTTCAAAAATTGACAATTTTTTTGATTTTTTATAGATTGTCTTATTAGCTTTATAAAAATACCAAGTTTTTTTAAATTTTCAATTCACAAGAACAAAAACTACAATTGTTTTGGTGAAAGCAGATGCCATAAATTTATACAAGATGTCAAACTTTAAATGTGTTTTACTCGATTTTTTTTCTTTTCGAAAAGCTCAAACGGGAACAGCGATTGCTCAAAAAGTTTTGAAAATAACTTGGTGACATTTTTTGTGTTGTTCTGTATAACAGTAGAAGCATTTTAACCTACATATTTATCAAGCACTGTTTTATTATATAATATAATAACTAAGAAAAAGTGTACTAGTTTTTGTAAAAATTAAAATATTTCTTATCCTGAAGGTCATTTCAAAAAGGAACAAGAAAGTAATACATCAAAATCGAAAAATTGAGAATTTGTTCATAAATTTTTTGTACACAGTTGGCCTTGTTTATGTAATTTTTTTTATAAATGTTTACCAATTTTTTCCCATTTTAGAATTAATAATTTATTTTTCTCTTAGTTTTAGCCTTTTCTTTTTCTTAAAATGTACTAAATAAATTGAAAAACCGCAAAAATATCTCCATACCTCCATTTTTTTTTTAAAAAAAAGTTGTCAATTGTAGTCGGATACCCCCTTAAGGTCTACCCCAAAATTGTGAATTTTGCCAATAATTGACAATTTTTTTATGATTTTATTTTATAGGCCATCATATTAACGTTATAAAAATACCAAGTGTATTATTTTCCGTTCACTAGAACAAAAACTACAAGTGTTTTAGTAAAAGCAGATGTCATTAATTTAACCAAGATGTCATACTTTAAAACGCGTTTTAATTGAAATGTGTTTTTTTGAAAATGCTCAAACAGGGCCAGTGATTGCTAAAAAAGTTTTCAAAATAAATTAGCTGAAATTTTTTGTGTATGTTCTGTATAATAGTAGAAGTGTTTTAACCTTCCAATTTATCCATCACTCCTTTATTACAAAGTTTACAGTCCCTTGTGCCAATATAATCACAGCTATTTTAAGCAATTTTATATAATAACTAAGATAAAGTGCTCTAGTTTTTTTGTAAAAAAACTAAAATCTCTTATCCTGAAAGTCGTTTCAAAAATAAATAACATAACTACGCATCGGAATTGAAAAATTGAAAATCTGTTCATAAACTGTTGGTACAGAATAGGCTGCGTTTATATTATTTTTTGTCAATTTTTACCTATTTTTTCTCATTTTAGTAATAATAATTTTTTTCTCTTAATTTTAGCATGTTTTTCTTAAAATGTACGAAACAAATCTAAAACCAACAAAAAAATACCCTTATCTCCATTTTTTTTAACAAAAGTTGTCGCAAGTATAGTCGGATACCTTAATTTGTTGAAGACAATCGTAAAAACTGATTTTCTATATAAAGTGTGCACTAGAACAGGGGTCGGCAACCCATGGCATCCGTGCCACATGTGATACGTGGTACAATTCTAAAAGGCACTCTGCACTACTCTACAAATTTGTCAATTTTGAGTGAATGGAAGCTGATAAATTTATAACCTGTGATAAATTTGACAAATACCTTCAGAATTATGGACATTTACGGAATTACGAAAAAATCTGAAAGATAACTCTAAAGATAAACTTAGAGCTATTTTGTAAATTATTGAATTTCATTGACGGATAGATTTATTAGTTGGAAGAGAGAACATTGTATGTACTCTGTTTTCCGCTTTTAGTTCTACATATCTACGTAAGAAGTCTTTCCTCGAATGAAATATATTTTGAGTCCACAAAGAAATTTTTTCACAAATGAATGCTCAGAATCGTGTCAAATTGAAAGTCACAAATTATATCCCAGATTTCGTGATATCAAGTAAACGCAGCGCAAGTTCTAAGTTCGCATTAAAATTTTTATTTATCTATTTATTTAAATATAGTGAAGGGTAATACTTATATTTTATGTTTTCTAATTCTTAGTTTAATAAATATGTTTGAAGGCACATTATGTATATATACAATTTTAATTTTTTTTATTTTTTGTTGAAGAAATAGTTATGATTCATGCTGTTTATTTTTATGTTTAAGAAACATCTTTAAATGATGCAAAACTAACGCATAGGTATACTGTAAATATTTATTATTGAATTCTGAATGCTTTATTAGGGGAATGGAATTGTTTAAAAAATGCCCTTCTGTGTGGCACGCTGAATCATATTGGTAGATTGGTTTGGCACGCCACAGCTAAAAGGTTGGCTACCCCTGCGCTAGAATAACATATATAAGCAATGGATTTTGTTATTTTTAACCATGATAGAATAGCGAGGAAGATACTTGAGTTGAATCTGTTAAGCTGGTGTTTCACTCATTCAACTTCTGAGCCAAGTTACGTGAAGCAATGAGGCACAGTTCCATATAACGGTCTGAAACCTCCCTCATTCCACAAGACACGATTTTCCTGGAATTACCTCTCGAGCTTGCCACTTGACTTGAACTTGTTGCTTTTGAGCTGCTAACAAATTTTAAGGTTCTATTTTATTTTGAATTAAAAAGGTCCCGAATTGCCGAATATATTTCAAAATTTGTAAGCTAATGCTTAAGAAAATATATCGTTTACTGAACATTCCCTAACTTTAAGGATACATTATTGTTTCTGGATACGTGTGTTATTAATATTGGGACATTTTCCTGCCTAAAAGTTGTTCTTTCTCGAGTTTTATTTGATATTAAACGAGGGCACATCTTTGAAAAAAACAAGCCTTCTTCGATAACCAGAATATATAAGCAAATAATATAAATTCTTTTTTTAAAGTCCAGTCCTACGTAGGTCAACAAAGAAAAACTTTATTTTAGTTACTTTTTATTGAATAGTTATAATTAATATAAATATGTATATACATATGACAGAATCACAATATTAAGTGGCAAAATAGAAAGATATTTTCCATTTTCCTTTCTATATATGGGGTTGGACTATATTACTTTTGTTTGTAACTACTTATTAATTAGTTATATTTATATAATTATTCCAATAAGATAGTATAAAGAAATCACATTCTCAGAAATTAGGTCACCACAGGTGGTAATTGAACCTACGACCTTTGGATTAGAAGTCCAACGCACTATCCATTACGCTACAGGGACACAAGGAGAAATTTTTCTTTCTATAAATGCTGTTGTGGAATATTATTTTTGTTGGTTATTACTTATTAATTATTTAAAAAAATTAATGAATTAATATTTGAAAAACTATAAACATCAAGGGTAGTCCACTACAAGTTTAAAAAATGTATTTGAACTTCAGTGGATGAGTAAAAAGTATTTTATTAACAATTTAAAAATTATGAACAAGATTATAATATATATATAATGTGAAACAGTATTCATTCACGGTACCTTACGTTCTGAAAGCACATACCCTATCCCTAGGCCAAAATGATCCCTTCAGTCCAGAGGCAGTTAATGTCTTGTATAGAATCCACCGGCATATTATCTCTCTCTCTCTTTATATCTATATATATATATATATAGAGAGAGAGAGAGATAGTGAGTTAATAGTAGGAATTGAAAAAAAATAATAAAGAATAGCTTTAAAAACAGGGAAAATTTTTTGGAGAAGCCAAACTGTACATACAATTCCATTCCCTTGATGAATTATACTTAAAAAAACATGAATGAAAAAAAAATTATTTTTAATTGTCCGGCCATTTTCTACCAATTTTTTTTATTTTTTATTGTTGATAATTGAATTTGACTTGAATACAGTCAACACTGGTTGTGATGATAGTCATTTGAGCATTTCAGATTTTTAGAAAAGTAAACTCTCTAACAAAGAATTCTCAAAACTATTATAATATTTACTTAAAGCTATCACAATTTTTAAAGCTATATATTTTAAAGTTTCTCTCTTTTCTAAATTCTACACATCAGGGAAAACAACAAATTTTGAATTAATGAAAAACCAGACCGTAACGACTCACCTATTTCTAAATGTGTGTGTGTTATGAGGAACTAAATAACAAATTAATAGTCCGAACCGTGAATGAAAGCCTCACCGAGGTGAGAACGGTTGGCAGTAAAGGCGGAGAAAAGGTAGTTGGCAAACAAGCTCCACTATGTGGATGTGTGAGGGAGTAACGAGAGTGTGCGTTCCGGGGGGGGGGGGGCTGAACGAAGTTGTCAATCGTCTGTGAAGCTCAATTAACTGATGCCACCCACTGTGATAGGTAACTCGCGCCTTCAACGCCGTGGGTCTCTCCGAAAACTGTTTCTCCAACCACCCCGGCACTTGGCTTCGAAGTGAAATTAGTTTTGAGACGTCATGCGTCTCTGTTTTAATTTACAATCGCTTTAATGAATTCTTTTGACTTCTAAATATTATGTTTCTTATTCTTCTTTTGGAAGAGTAAGCGATTTAGATTAATGGTTTTGTTCTGCATTAAGATGCAAATGGAGATGACGTTTTAGATTTTACTTGAATCGATTGATAATTAACGTCAGCTTGAAACTGCGAGTGTACTATTGGCAATGGATTTTGCAATTTTGACAGGTATTGGAGAAGGACACCGATCTGACATCTAAATCTCCAAACTTCCACATTCCGCAGAGGCCGCGGTAGCCTAGTGGTTAAGGTGGCGTGGCTGGCTCGTCATGAGTTCGAGCCCAGTACCATTGAAGACCCGCCGTGTAGGGAAACGATGTACGTTAAATCTATAGTGGTGGTTCCTATATAATATACTAATTGCCTCTGAACTGAAGTGATCATTTTGACTTAGGGGTAGGGTGTGCTTTCGGAACGGAAGGTACCAAGAACGACCCTCCCCCCCCCTTCAAATCTGTCGAGAGCACAAACGTCCTCCCATTGGTGTGGTATCGTAGTTAGGAGAGAGGGGTGCCAGCTCAGGTGTCGTCTTTGTCACTTGACTATGGTTCAAAATTACGAGTTCCGTCGCCAAAAGCCCTCGTGTAGCTGAACAGTGCAACGTTAATATTCACTCACTCCACAATTCGTCAATGTGAAGACTTAACACTTCGTCGGATTCAGCTCTTCTATATTGCGGGTGTTTTCAGCGACATTAGGATTCAGATCCGTGAATGGACTGAAACAGTACTATCCATAAGCTCAAGGAAAAGATCATTCGAATAGCACAGCACTGGTAAATCCGAAGATTGATAAACGATATCATAGGTTGCATGTGCAGAAACAATAAAATATACCTTTTCTATCTCTAGTCAAATTAAAAAACCAAAATATTTGGCAATGGGTAAAGGTGTGTTCAAGTCACACCTGACGGATTTATGACTTATTTGGCTTAATGACACAACTAGCCTCATAATTAAATTGTGCGATCGATGCCTAAGCTAATGACTTGCTCTCCTTGAATCTAATGACAATATGAGAATTTGGAGAATCGATACACACTGGAATTTCAGCAACCAAAGTCATTCAAGATAACAAGGTCTAAGTCAAAATTTAGAATTCGAACCCACTATTTTGTTCAAATATAACCAGAAACATTCGCTTCTATCATAACACATGCTATCTTCAGTAGCGTAGAGGGGATGATCGGTCGTGATTTAAAGTACTCACGTTGGTGAAGTGTTTCCCCTGAGTTATGGTTTAAAATTATGTGATATCTATCACCAATACCCTCAAGTGGGCTTCGAAATATGATTTTAATAACAATCAATTGAACCCGATAAGTTTATCCCAGGTTATGGAAAGATCTTATAAAGAGAATATTGAACTAAATTAAATTTAGAGAGATTTTTGAATTTTCTAAAAAAAAAGACCCAAATTTTACAAATATCGATAAAGTAAAATAGCATGTTTCATCTTCTGTTATTTTTTATTTTAAGAGGAAAAAAAAAAATCTTCAAGTTTGTATGTTTTGAAAACAGCTGATGTACTTATTTAAAACTCTCAAAACTTTATAATTGTTTTTGTGATGAGCACTTACTTTTTTTCAAAATATATTCTAAAGTTATCAAAATTTTTAAGGCATGCTTCAAGTAAACATCCATCAACAACTCCACGATTTTATTGATTACCATTGATTTATTGACCATTGACTTTGAACCACTATCGAGCGTTGGGAATATTTCACTCTATGAATTTCCACACCACTTAATGTGAAGAACGTATCCAGCTTGTTTTATACATAGAGACCAAGGTCATTAATGGAAAAAAAGTGAAAACTGCTAATATATATAACTGTAAATTATTTCAGATAAATGACTGATCGCTTAAAATAACATAGTGAAAAGAAAATTTAGCTTTTGAATGTGGTTCTCAACAATTGTGAATTAAGAGGATAAAAAGCAACACCTTGTTTCCAAAGCAGAGAATACATATATTATGTGGCTATTATTTAACCAGTGCAATGTCCTAGGATTGTCAATTGATAATACTGCAATGGTGTTTTAATGGTTTTTTTCAAACACTAAGGACGTCACTCAAAATACAACTATTTACATCTATTTGGAAAAAGTTTTAGGTAAATAATAATTCTAACTGATCATTGAATGATCGATTTTTAGAAGAAACACTAAAGAATGTACCAGGATGGCATCCAACACATCTGCCTCCGGCAGATACAAAAACCTTCACGCAAAGCTCCCTGGTGGAGCTCACAAGCTCTTCGAGAGACAATATCTGAAATTATTTCCTCACAAAGCTCGCTGATGGAGCTTGTCGTCTTCTCTCGTTGCGAGACAACGCCAAAATACAAATATACACACTAAGCTCACTGGTAGAGCTCACAAGCTCTTCGAGAGACAATATCTGAAATTATTTCCTCACAAAGCTCGCTGGTGGAGCTTGTCGTCTTCTCTCGTTGCGAGACAATCACCGAAATACAAATATCCACACTAAACTCACTGGTGGAGCTAAACGACTTCTCTCATTGAGAGGTAATCACCGAAAAAAATCAAATATCCATATTAAGTTCGCTGGCGGAACTAAAACCGACCTCTCTCTTCGAGAGGTGAACATCGAATCTTTCTGGCGTGGCACTCGCGCAGGCGCAGTACCTCGGATCAGCCCGCATTGCCACCTAGAGTGCCCTCGTTTGAGAGGCCTCAACTAATTGTGTCACGGAAATCGAGCGATGACGATTATACTCGTCTATCGTAGAGTAAAAGTAGCTGTTAAAATATTGGATCAGAAAGATGGGTTTATTTTATAAATAGAAATAATTTAATGACTAATACTTATTGTATGGGGGTCTATGTGTGTACTGGGCTGTAAAGTAATTTAGCTTGGTCGTGAGTTCATGAGACCGACGGTCCTTCCGACCGTAAATTTTTATGAATATCTATGAATTTTAGTGACCACATAATTTCCGCACTGAAGAGCACTATGCACACACTGATTTACTTCCACCTTTACCAACAAAATATTTTCTTCCTGTTTTGAAGCTAAGAAAGTTCTGGAGTAGGTTCTATAGGGTTGATCACAGTCCTCTTACCATAAATCATCTTTTCCCTTTCCCACCCCTATAAGATATCTATTCTTTAGACGCAGCACGGCATTTTAAGTCATTACACTAATGTCAGCACATGGACGAAACATCAAACAATTGGCCCCCTCCCCCATAGCCCTTGATTTTTTTCAATTGATTATAATCTTATGTATGTAGTACGTAAAATTTAATTAAGTATTTGTTCTTAATAATTAATTTTATTAATTAATGCTAATTATTTATCCAATTTTTTACTGTTTTTTGTTCCCGAAAATCAGCAAAATCAAAAGAATATGCTGGGCAGCGTATCGGAGCATGATAGAAGAATGGTGGACTTTCCGACCTGGACCTCCTCCCCTCCTAGAAATATTCCTGTGTGTACTATACTGCTGATCATACTTGAAGAAATCCTATTATGTATCAACTTTCTGACTTATGCCTTTGCTCTTTTAGGTTAACATCTAGAAAACATTTTCATCGCACTTAAATAATTTTGAAATGGGAACTTATATGATGTTTCAGCCTCTGCATACAGGGACGCGTGAAATGATCTTAAATTGTTAACATTTTTTTTTTTTTTATTTATTTTGTCCAACCTGGTTTCAAAATATTCTAAACATCTTAAAATTTGAGAATATGTTTTGTTTTACTCAAAAATTACTACTTAAATAGCCAATGGTCACTAAAAACCTCCTCATGCGTAACACATATGTTAACACACAAGTAACACAAAACCCTATAACTCTTCTATCATGAGTATACACGTCAATCCCAGTTAACTAGTTAAAGGAAAAGTATTATTTGCAAGTAAGGTAAATAATACTCCAAATTTTGCTTAGTGTAATGATTTAAAAAGAATTGTAAATTTGTCTCGCTCTCGTTTTGGCTTTAAAAATATCAATTTCTTAAAAACTGCATGTGAACTAATAACTATGAAAGATTAACGAAAAAAAGATTTGAAATGAAACTGGTTATTCTTATGTGCTCAAAGCAGTAGAACGTCTATATTTTACTGCAATTTACAGCACCTTTAAAATGAAAGACAACGATATAGCAAAATTAATCATTTTTAATGAAATTAGATTCTGAAGATAACATCTTTTAGGGTAACTGGGTCGCCTGCGACAAGGAAAAATGAATTTTTTTTACACCTTATTTAAATGGTTCTCACTAACTAAAATTAAAAGCACACAACGGAATTAAATTTTTTATGTAGAATTATCTGTATATATATATATGCCTGTTCATGTAAAAAAAATTCCATTTTAAATTACAAATAAATCTGCATGAGCAATAAATAATTAATATTAATAATTTTTATTTTTATTTTCGAGGCATGAACAAACTTTTAGGTACACTTTGCATAAAGTTCACTGTATATATAACAAAAGATTTTACAGAGTTTTTGCAAACAAACAATCCGTAAAATAAATAAAATAAAATTTTAAAAAATATAAATTTATAAAAATTTTAAAATTTAAATTTTTTAAAAATTTTATGCAGAAATCGGGTTATATCTAGAACTTGTGAATGTTTATTTGAACAAAAATACATTCACTTTGGTGAAAATTTGTGTATATTATAATAAACAAAAATATAGAAGACTTTTTAATTACTCTTTCCCTACTTTCAACGATTCACATTTTCTTCCATTTAAAATACGGAAGTTTTACATCTATAAGTTTTAGTAGTTTTATTTCACTTTGAACATCATCATTACAAGATATTACAAAATTTCTTACACATTTTTATTGTTATAAAAATACACAAAGAAAATGTCTTTGATGAATTTAAAAAGTTAATTTGATGTCTAGCTTAAATGGAACCTCCCTGTTTTTAAAAATTATAACTAAAGAAACTTTGCTTTTGTACTCATGCATATAAATATTTATTTGTTTTAACAGTTATAAACATATTTATTTGTTTAACAGTTGTAAACCAACACTTTTATAAACATTAACTCTATATGTTTATGAAACTATTGGTTTATAACTGTTAAATAAATAAATGCTCATGAATGAAATGTAAAAAAAAAAGTAGTCAGGAAAAACGAAATGTCTATTTTACAAGATGTGTATTTAATTTAGAATAATCCTCAAGATATACTTGATTAATAATTTAAGAACTACACTGATGATTTTTAAATGCAAAACTAGTCATAATAAACATTTTAAAAAGACAAAATTCTATTTTAAAATTTGGTAACTAATCATTTAAATTTTCCGTAATTTTGCACAAAAAAAAGTAGAATTTTCAATAAATTTTAACATATAATACAGAAAAATTACATTCTTTGTATAGAAAATTACTTTTTTACAATACACATATTATATACAAAACGGTTTTTAAAGGAAGCGTACCTGAATCATAGCTACATCACATTTGTTTACAGTTTTAAAATTCAATTTTCTAGCGTTCTATTTATCGGATTCTCTTAAATAATGCATCTATGGATGCAACAAAATACCTTCTAATAAAAAAAAAATTCAAAATTTGATGCATTTTTACGTCCCAGTTACCTTAAGGAAATGTTATAAATTTAACAGTATAAAAGTTGTTATCTGTTGTATTTCAAAATTATTGTAGAAAAGTTGAAAGCACATTTAAACCAAATAACAATTCATTCTTAATACGGCCTTTGAAATTTTCGAGAAAAAACGGATACACTTTCCCTCAAAAAGGAGGTGAGAAATAGAACATCAAAAGACTTTTAAGGACTTAAGCGCTTCTTTTAAAATTTCAGCATCTGTACTTTGTAACAATTTAGTTCAAAAAGCTCTTTAATTATATCTTAAGGCATTTTCAATCGCCTATTCAGGAGAGTTTTGAAAATAAAAAAAAACGTACTGTGTTATAATTATTATAAGAGCTTATTCACTTTTCCTTTTAAAATAAATTGAATTTAAAAATGGATATTATACGTTTGTGTGTATAAAGTTTCTCCAAGTTTATAAACGAATTTTTAAAAAAATTCACGCAGCCTGAAATATTTTTACGTCTTTCCTTTTAATACAGTTATAAAGTTTATCTATTTAAATCTTCACACACACACATGTTTATTCAGGAAAATATATATAACTCATCTCTTTGCTTATAAGAATATTAAAGTGTTTTCTTAAAATGTTCATAATTTACAACAGAGTGAGTAAAATATTAAGTGCTTAAGATTATTTTTTTTTAAAAAGAACTGTTTACATCTTCTCTCTACCAACAGAGAGGTCGTCTTTAAAGAATATTTTATGATAAAGTAAATTTATAATTATTTCGTAATATTTGTATAATATATTCTCTTCCTGATAATAAATATATATTTTCCCTTGTAAGTTTTAATCATTAAATTCAGACAGAAGATGAAATAAAATTTCTGAGTTTTAAATAATTTATTATGACCCCACTAATATTAATATTTTTTTTAGAAATATTCAACTTTGCAGAGAAAATAGATTTATTTTGCAGAACTTTTCTTTGAAAAATGAAATTTGTTGGCTAAGAAATCTAATGCCTGTCCTGATATTTCATGAAATAGAAAAAACAAACACTGTATATTGTTTCAGAGTGCAATGACTTTTAACTTGAATGTAGTAGAGTTCTAACGTTACGCCATAATGTTGGAGAAACGTTGGAGAAAAAGGCAAATATGTGAGAAATTGTTTCAACAGAATGTAATTACATCCTGTTGCATTCTTTTTCAACAGAAGGATGCGTATTCAAATCACGTCTGGGTCACCAATGTTGAGGATAGAACCCGTGATCTATGGATCCAATGTCAAGTAACATGGCCACTATACAAAAGGGATCCCCTCCGTCTGGAGGCTGTTACTGACTTATAGAGGAACCGCTACAGTTATCGTTCTGAAAAAGCTTAGTGATGCAGCGAAGATAATTATAGAATAGTAAATACCATTGTTTATTTTATTATTCAACGTCATAAGAAGTCTAGAAACAAAATTCTTCTGATGGATTCGCCGTTGAAAATTTAAATATTGTTGGACGATTTATTTATTTTTTTAAATGAGCGCAGTTTATTCTTATGTTAAAATATTACTGAGTAAATTAAGCTTTCAGCTCTCTGGTATCATGCCCCCCACCCAAAAAAAATCGCACTTAAAAGAAACGTTAGGGCTATTGTCAATGGACCTCGTAATTTTGAAGATTGATTAAGCAACGAGGATGACCTGAAAGTTTGGAAACCTGAGCTGGCACCTCCCTTTCCAAATTACCACACTACACCAAAGGGAAGACATTGATCCTTGACATATTTAACGTGCATCGCCCCCCCCCTCTACTTGCGGTTCTTCAGTAGCGTGTGAATGAATATTAACGTTACACTGTTCAGATACTCGAGGGCTTTCGGCGACGGACCTAGGGGCACGGTAGCCAAGTGGTCTAAGCATCGGATCATGTCTAACGTGTCATGAGTTCTCGATCCCAGTACCACTGAAGACCCGCCGTGTAGGGCAGCGATGTACGTTAAATCTGTCGAGAGCTCAAACGTCCTCCCGTTGGTGTGGTGTGGTAGTTAGGAGAGGGGGTGCCAGCTCAGATGTCATCCGCGTCACTTGACCCTGGTTCAAAATTACGCGGACGGTCGCCAAAACCTCGCGTGTAGCTGAACAGTGCGACGTTAATATTCACTCACTTGGCGACGGACCTCGTAATTTTGAGCCATGATCAAGTGACGAGGGCGGGACCTGATCTGTCACCCTCTCTCCTAACTATCTCACCACACCAAAAGGAAGATGTTTGAGCTCTCAACAGGTCGCTACCCTACACGGCGGGTCTTCTGCGGTACTAGGTTCGAACACATGACTCGCCGGCTTCGAGTCTGTTACCTTGACCACTAGGCTACTAAGGTCACGGGTCTTCTGTGGCACTAGACTTGAACTCATGGCACGCCTGTCACGAGCTCGTAACCATAACCACTTGGTTACCGTGGCCACAAAATCTTTCAAAGGAAGGTTATAGGAAATATTTACATAATAAAAATAAAATAGTTAATACAAGTATCAAAAAAACTATACAGTAATCCGTAAAAAAACAACAGAATAATACTCAAATCACTAATAATCAAAAGAGTATAGAGTACAAATATTCAGCAATTTACTGTAGCTAATACCAAATATCCATTATAACAAATTTTACTATCTATCAAATAAAGGTTGTTTAATTTTTTTTGAACTAATCGAATCACCAAATATCGTCTTAAAGAGCAACTATAAAAAATAATTACTTATAAAAGAGTACAATAATATTATAAAGTTAAAATACTACTTATAACCTAAATCAAGCTTAATCGTCTATGCACCCAGGGTGTCGTAATTAAACATCTCCACCACTTTCCAGTCACATTAGGAGTCCATTCTCTCTGCTGTGTCTGAATTAAAATCAATTCGCTCCTGTCAGTTTCATTTCCCTCTCTCGTGACAGCTTGCGCAGTTTAAACTCTATCACAAAACATTAAATTAACTGCATTTACTTGTTCCGTAGAAGCAGTTAATATTGCAGTCTATTGATTTAGGATTAGTTTTGTGTTGACTGCATTTTCTCTCTCTCGAGAGAGAGAAAAATTCGTATCTCCATGGAACGTTTGAGTTCATTTTCTTATTTTTATTTTACTTCAGTAAACTTTTCGCAATAATTATTGGTACAAGATCTAGAAATTTCGAGCTCTTGCAAATAGAGAAGTGTTATATACGAATAAACTGGTGCTTTTAACTCGTATAATTTGACTTTTTTTCTAAACCCAATTGAATTTAATGTATAATTGCTGTATTTTTTAATCAACGTAGAGTTTGTAACTCCGAACTTCATTTAAATGGGCTCACTTTTCAATATGAATACATTGTGAACGTAAATAATTTAGGTACACCATAATCCCTTAGTAACTGTTTTTCAACAAATACAAGATTCATTGTGCTTGAGTTTATAATTCTCTTGACCTGGATACAATAAGCCCAGGTTTTGGGTGTAATTGCGTACGTAGCAAGTCTTTAACCTATGACATGCTAGTTTAAAGTGCGGCCAAAAGCCTTTAAAATGCAGCCCAAATGCAAATATAATAATAATATTTAAATTTACACATTTTTATTAAAAAAAATAAATGTTTGCAATATTTTTCATTTATAATTGAATCGTTGACATTTGTTTTGAAATATATATATATATATATATATATATATATATATAACATATTATTGCATTGTGCATCAGGGCAATAAACTATGTAGAAAAATTTTAAAAATGGAAATTGTGAAATGTGTTTAAATCTCTTCTACCCTGTGAACCTAGCTAAAGATGTTCAAGGAACTAAAGGTTCATACGACATAATGAACTCCAATTATTTTACTTATCACTATAAGTGACTCAAACACAAATAACACTATAAATAAGATAATTCAATTCACTAATATATATATATATATATATATATATATATATTACCGAAGTCTTAGTCTAATTTTAGTCTATTGACTCTTTTGGTTTTTTACATTTTAAAGTTCTAATTTTGTTTCATGTTATACATACGTTTAGTTAATTCTTCTACAATAGACTTTTCCATCATTTTTAAAGTTGTGTTTCTTGAAATCTGGTTTAAATCTTCTAGCTTTATTAGTGATATAATTTATGTTATCAATTTTATTATGCCATGTATTTCTTTCATTTTATGTTACTATATATATATATATATATGTATAAAGAGAGAGAGACGAGATTCATGTTTGGGGAGAATAATTTCAACACTGCGGCTCTTTCTTTAATCTTACTTTACACATAGCTTACGTATTTAATGCTGCACTATTAGTTTAGCCCTCTAAAAATCAACTTAATTTAAGGTCACAGTACCTGAACTCATGCAGTCTTCTATTTAATTCATGTTGACTTTAGCACTTCTGGGTTGTAGTCTTTAACAAGGACATAAACTAATTCTGGTAAGGTTCACCTCGTAATGAACTTATCACGTCTTATTATCTGAACTTCTTGCTTTCTTACTTTTTTTTGTTTACGTATTCTCTTCACTGCCAATTTACTAAATATTCATTATTCACTTCACTTCTAATCCACTCACAATCCACTAACTCACAAACTCGTGAAGAAGGAATATATATATTAAACTTAATTTGCATATCACTTTCTTTTCATTCAGGAGAAGATTGGTTAAAATTGCTGACCTAAAAGTATACCCAAAATGAATTGTTAGTTGAAGTTTGCGTATAGATCCGTCACAAATGTAATAAGCATTGTTATAAAAACCAATAACTGCATAATATAAAAAGGACGTAATCATAGACAATTTCTTAAAGTAGTGGGCACTGAACTTGCAGTTATTTATTATACAGATGTAAGATGTGTGTGTGGCTCAATAAGGGGAAAATGCTCAAAATATTTTACGATTTGAGAACTGAAATAAAAATATTTATGGAAACAAAAGGGAAATCTGTGACTGAATTTGAAGGCGAAGATTAGGTTTTAGAGATTTAGCTTTGTTAGTAGACATAACACAGAACATTTGAAATGATTTCAATTTGAGACCTCAAAGAAAAAAATCAGTTTATTAATATCTTCCAAACAATAACATAGTTTGAAAGAAAGTTGAAATTTTGGCACAATCAAATAAAAGTAAAATATTTAGCACGTTTCAGTACTTTGGCTGCACATAAGCCTATGAGTTGCACAAAACATGCTGCATTAATTTTTGATTTAGTTCAACAGTTTGAAAGTAGATTTCAATATTTCGAAAAATGAAGAATATTTCAACATATTTTCTTCCTCATTTTTTCTAGAAATGAATAAATTGCCTTCAAATAGAATGCATTTAACTCATTGCTTCTCAGACTTTAAACATTTGCGAACCAGTTTTCAATCATAATTTTCCTCGCACCCCCCACTCCTCACCATACAACAACCATGTATTGAATTCAATAATGTACTTTGGCGCTAAAGCTACAATACGATTTTAATTATAAACTGTACAAATTATCAGGTAAGTATTAAATTCTGTACACAAGCCCATTGTAGTCACTAGTAATTATTATACTTGTTCTTAACTTAGTATTGATAAAAATTAATTATCAAGTACATTAAGTATTGATACATTTATAAGTATAAGCGTAAAAGTGTATTTTATTTTTTATTATATCAGAATGTGTATTTTGTTTTGCTTTTTTTCGGTAAATTAATATTTAAAAAAATTAAAATAATTTATTTTCGATATGTTTGAGCTCCCCATATAGGGTTATCAAGCCTTCCAAAGGGACACGCCCCACAGTATGAGAAACGCTGATTTAACCGTAAATTAATATTCAACTGAAAGAAAAATTTGGGAATGTTTCTTTATATATATATATACTGGAGTTTTATAAAGATTACCTACACCGCGATAAATATCCTATAGGGCAAAGATCACACTGACAAACATTTAGAAAATGCATTAAGAATTGCAACCACGTCTATTGAATCCGATACCGATTTGCTTGTTCAACAAAAGCAAATTCATCCATCTCATTAATTTGAGTTTTTTCCATCTTTAAGAAATCCAAACTAAAGGAAACGAAACTTCTACAAATCAAAAAATTAATATGTGCCTAAACATATCTAATCTAAATTAAGAAAATTATAATAAAGAGTTAATTTTTTTAAATAAAACTATACATAGAGTTATAATTTTTATTTCAATTGTGTTGAAAAAATGTATGTGTGCCCAGCAATTTTTTTTCTTCGAATGGGTGTGTGTGTGGCCCTCACCCATAACCTTCGCCTATGTGTAACCAAGTAAGCTGCTATGGCCGTGAAATTTAAACTGGATCTTTCTTTAGACTATTTAAATTCTCGTACAGAGGGATGAGAAATGTGGATTAAAATCCCACTAAAACGTTACGATTTATTGTGAGAGTTACGAGAGTTAAAACTGCAAACCCCTTGCAGTTTTAATCAATGGTCCGACCAATGGCATTGAATTAATTTAATCAATGTCATTATCTGACCTGCACCTCGTACTCCCAGCTTTTAAACCACGAGGGACGTGGTAACCCCGTGGTCCTCGTCATTGTTGTCTCGTGAATTCGAATTTTGACGCCACTAAGGAATTGCTATACAACAGGGGTGTAGTATATTAAATCTATTGAGATTTAAATGATTTACTGACTTTAAAACAGGGGTGGGCTGACTTTTTTCAAGTGTATGAGCTACGTCTAATGTTTTTGGGGTCGTCCAAAAAGGGCTTAGGTGTGGACATTTTGTATTCTTTACACACATTATTGGTATTATGCCGCTCTTTCAAAATATGACAGATTACCATTTTTACTACAAAAACACAAGAAACACAAGATGGTCAAATTTAATGCTTCAAAAAATATAAACAACTACTAGACCATGGAGCGTGGACATATTCAATGCAGCAATACGAGAACATACGTGAACAGATTAACCTGAAACAGATGTATGTACTTATATTTGCTCACTGCCGAGTCCCGCGCCTTCGCGGGACATCACATCAATACGAGAATCCAGTCCCATTGAGCATGGGATGATGTATCAGTAGCGAATCGCTCGGTATCGTGGGAAGATTTAATCATTATCATGCATCTCCCTTCATGTGGCGCGTGAAGTAAAATTCATTTCTACGGCTGGCATTGCAGTGATCGTTTTAACCGGTTTTTATAAGTTTCACTTGAATGTAACGGAATCTTGGAACTCAATTTTTTTACGCACTTGAAAAGGTCAGATTAATTTGAAATTTCGCACACTTGTCAAGGACCGATGACAATACAATAATTTCAAAATTTTGCTCCATTGTAATTATCAGGATCGTCAGGAATAACGATAAACAGATTTGGTGACAGTGCCGTATACCACTTCCAGATTTGGCGACTTATTGCATATACCATTTTCAGATTTGGCGACTTATTGCATATACCATTTTCAGATTTGGCGACTTATTGCATATACCATTTTCAGATTTGCAACTTATTGCATATACTATTTTCAGATTTGGCGACTTATTGCATATACCATTTTATTTTTTTTTTTTTCATTTATTTTGCATATACCATTTTCAGAATTGGCGACTTAGTGCATATACCATTTTCAGATTTGGCGACTTGGTGCATATACTATTTTCAGATTTGGCAACTTAGTGCATATACTATTTTCAGATTTGGCGACTTAGTGCATGTACCAATTTCAGATTTGGCAACTAATTCCATATACCTTTCCGGATTTGGCGACTAAAAGATTAAGGTTTAACCCCAAAATCAAATACACTTGTAGTATTTAAAATAAAACCAACAATAAATCATAGTTTAATAAAAACTAAAGAGCACATTTTTATACTGATTCGAACTAAAAAGTAAAAAATAATTATTACTATAAGAATAAAATGATGAACGAGAAAATTAATGTCATTGGGGGTATAAACGTGGGGTGTATTATAAATATATCAATTGTTATAGTTTCTAACTTCTATTCCGAATGAGTGAGTGAGTGAATATTAACGTCCCACTGTTCAGCTACACGAGGGCTTTTGGGGACGGTCCGACTTCTATTCCGAAATGCTGAGTTAGTGTAAGAATGTAGTACAAAGGACCACACGCTTTTACCCCAATGACATTAATTTTTTCGTTCATCATTTTATTCTTATAGTAAAAATTATTTTTTTACTTTTTAGTTCTAATCAGTATAAACGCGTGTTCTTTAGTTTTTTTTAAATTATAATTTATTTCCCCCTACAGTGGCATTGAACGTGTTCAGCGTCATAGTTCGCTCCTATTGAAGGTACATGTGTCGTCTACACATTTATCGAATCATTTACTTAAGTAAACACAGTTGCATCGATTGTGAAAAGCCGATTCTCCAGTCTAGCTGGTGTGGTGTTCCATAAATGTTCTTTTTAATATGCACTTCTAAGTTCTTAGTAAAATTGGTTACCCCGAAATGCCTTGGAGGTCCACCGGTCGACTACGGTTGACTTAATGCCCCTCTCTGCATCAAAACATCATAAATTCTGTAGCTCAAAGACCTTGAAAGCTCAGCAGAATATCTCGGACAATATTCGAATTGCTATTCACTCTTAAAATTTCCATACCACTGCAACTTCAAAGTTCAAAGTCTCAACATATTTAACGTCAAATGAAATGAGTGAAAATTAACGTCGCACTGTTCAGCTACATGACGGCTTTTGGCGACAGTCCGTGTAATTATAAGCCATGGTCAAGTGACGCGGACGACCCCCCCTCCTCCTAACTACCACACCAACGGGAAGACGTTTAAACTCTCTACAGATTTCACGTGCATCGCTCCCCTACACGGCGGTCTTCAGTGGTACTGGGCTCGAACTCATGACACGCTAGCCATGATCCGATACCTTGACCACTTGGCTACCGCGGCCAACATATTTAATGTTGATAAGGCCCTTATGCGTCTTAAATGGTAACAGGAACAAGCATTATAACAGACCTAGAACGCGCAACTCGACAGGAAATAGCCATGGACAGTTGGTTAACACGGCCGATTATTCCAGGTCAATGTCCTCCCGTTAGATTGACAAATAAATTATGATATAAGTGTTCTTGCGCTCATACCACTGAACCATTAGTCTTCAAACTTTGTTCCACGGAACCCTGGGTTTCAAGAGTCGCAATAAAATTCTAAATGAAAATTATAAATGTGTGTATATATATATAAATGCAAAATGGATTCAAGTTCTTTATGAAATTTATGTAATTACAAGAACCTAAAGCTGATCCCACTCATTAAAATTTAAAATTTTATTTATAAACAATATAACCAAGTTTTGTAATACTTATTAGACTTTTATTGTAACATAATAAAAAATATTAAAACTTTTTTTATATGTGCCACCTACGTGATTGGGAATATTCTACTCTCTGCTATCCCGGGTTCCAGGAATAATTTTCACTCGTTAGTGCAATGCTTTGAGCAACTAAACAAATTACTAATGGAAAATACTTTTTTTCATTAGAAGAAAAAAAATAATA
The DNA here is from genome assembly GCA_019973975.1 of Trichonephila clavata. Taxonomy (NCBI): domain Eukaryota; kingdom Metazoa; phylum Arthropoda; class Arachnida; order Araneae; family Nephilidae; genus Trichonephila; species Trichonephila clavata. The sequence continues at coordinate 63,944 of BMAO01027862.1, forward strand.
AAAGAGAGGGAACAACTCAGATCGATAAATAAACATATATTTAATGTTAAAATCTAAACTTAAGCAAGAACAGCGAACTGCCTTTAAATTTTGGGTTGGAAATTCATACAAAATTCACAGGATTTTCACACAGATATAAACATTTTAGTACCATTTAGAACGATTAATTTAAGGGTAAAAATTTCTCAACGTGAGTGGATACAAAAATAAAATATAAAAACGAATTAAATGAAAAACATGAAATGTGATTGCAGATAATTTCAATAGGCATACATTTCGACAGTTTGTATTGAAACAGCACAGATCCCAGACACTAAATACCGGTCACTTGACGCTTGGGCCACAAATTGATATTATTATTAATGTGTGAGTAAACTACATTATATTATTTTTTTTAAAAAAAATGTAGTAGTTTTAAAATTGTTTTCCTACAAAATACAGAGAGAAAGGAAAAGAGAAAGAAAGAGAGAAAGAGAGAGAGAAAGAGAGAGAAAAAGAGAGAGAGAAAGAGAGAGAAAGAGAGAGAAAGAGAGAGAAAGAGAGAGGAAGAGAGAGAGAAAGAGAAAAAGAGAGACAGAAAGAAAGAGAGAAAGAAAGAGAGAAAGAGGGATAGAGAGATAGAGTTCCCCCAAAACACCTTATTGTCTTAATGGTTCCGTGAGTCGAAAAAGTTTGAAAACCACTGCACTATAGAACATTACTAAAAATTATTATGACCAATAGCTCTCGTATAGCATCTGTGAATTAGACATAGAAATTCACATCTCTCTTTTCTAAAATAAATTTTTTTTAAATGAACGCGTGGATTGAATTTTTTGCTATTCAGACATATTTCCTTTTTATAAGTGGTATGTTCATTTATTTCACACGGGTAATCTTTCAGTACTTTCAATAATTAGATTTTCGAAGGAAAAAAATATTATACACGATTTTCTTTTACGCGAAAGTAAATTCTCATGTTTCTATTCAAACTTCTTTGGGGATTAATTTTATTTAAACATCACTTTATAGATAAGAGGGAATCAAGTTTTTAAGTTGGGAACGATTTATTCGGTAGTTATAAAATAATCATATTTAGGCTGGTCAAAAAGGATTTTATTAATAACTGGAATGAGTGGACGAGAGAGTTAATGTCGAGGACAACACATGGCATGACGCTTCCTTTCCAAACTACCACACCACGCCAACAGTAATATTTTAAGCATCAATAAATTTAGCGTGCATCTACACGATGGGATTTCAGGAGCACTAAGGTTCTATCTCATGGCACTCCAGCCATAGATTCATGACCATAACACTAGGTTAACGTGGCTTATAAATAACTGGAAGTAATACCTCTTATACTCTGCCAACTTACCTGAGTAGTAGGATTACATTGGACATACAGGGTGCTGCCGAATTTGATCGATAAATTCAGAGGGGTAATAATAAGCAGCAAGGGGGTGACAAATCAACATAGAACATTTGATCGCAAGCTACGTTTAGTGGGTGAAAATCACGAAAATAGTAGTCGTCGGGAGGACAATGAACCAGACGTAGGGGAATGGGCAAACGAATGAAGGGATTTGGAGTGCATTGGTAGGGTTGAAGAAATGTGCACGCGTATGCAAATTTCCCACTTCTTCCAGAGTTGCTGCAGGGAGTAGTGTCACTGCGCACTAGAACGTTTGGTTCACTTATGATGGCGCACCAGCACATTTTTCGATTCCGGTGCGTAACCGCTTCTATACTACATATCTCGGGAGGTGGATTGGTCGTGGCTGACTTTTTTCTTGGCTTCCACACTACCCAGACCTTAATCCCTCAGAATTCTTCTTGGAACCACTTGTGTATGAGACGTCGATGGCTACTGTGGAAGATCACTTCAGCCGACTTCACCAGCATGCCGGATATGTTTGAACATGTCTGAAAAATCCTTCGTCGATCGGTATTGGCGATGCTATGACCAACACGGCAGCAACTTTAAGCAATTCCTGTAACAATCATTTGTCATTGCATTTTTGAGGTCGAACCATGATGCATTGTTCGTATATCACAAACATGCTTTACGTCTAATAAATGTATTTCTCACACTGCTTATTACCTATTTTCATTCCACACACACACATCGCACCCTTCATAACCATTTTTGTGAGTTAATCCGACTAAACGTTGTTTGCGACCCCAGGTTCTGTATTGCTTTGTCATCTCCATGCTGCCTACTATCACCCCTCTGAATTTTTTTTTAACATTTATAAACCCCGTGCATCACGCAATGTATAACACGGGGGTGTACAACACAGACAGAAGAAAGGATTACAACACAAATATCCATGCCTTCTCCGGGATTCGAACCCAGTCCCTACGGCACCACAGTCAGCTTCACTGACCACTATACCGGATGGGCGGCCCTCTCTGTATTTGTCGAGCGAATTCTGCAACACCCTTTATATCAGGGGTGGGCATTGTCGATCGTGATCCACCAGTGGACCGCAAAGGCATTTTGGCGTCACCCTCTGAAGATTAGCAGTTAGTTATTTTATACCGATATATTCAAGACTGGCGAACAGTAAGCACTGACTATAACAAAGTGAGAGAGAGAGAATATTAACGTCGCACTGATTAGCAACACGAGGGCTTTTGGCGACGGTCCGCGTAATTTTGAACCATGGTCAAGTGACGCGGACGACACCTCAGCTGGCACCCCCTCTCCTAACTACCACACCACACCAACGGGAGGACGTTTGAGCTCTCGACAGATTTAACGTGCATCGCTTCCCTACACGGCGGATCTTTAGTGGTACTAGGATCGAAACCATGACATGCTAGCCATGATCCGATGCCTAGACCACTCGGCCACCGCAGCCCTATAACTACGAGAACTAACATTAGATAAAATTGTGATTAGATATCATTAGATATCATTTGTGATATTATATTTATGCCTATAATTATGTTTGCATCTTGCCTTAAACGCAGTTTTAAAACTGTAAGGGATTTTAAATTTTAGTTATATAGGTAAATGCATATTTTGTATTTACTGTTAAGTTGTAGCAAATATTGTGGACCTTTTTCTTACAACACATCTACGTTACTCGGTGGACCGCAACACCTTAAAAAAATTAGAAGTATCCTGGAAAAGTTTGCCCCCACCCTGTGCTTTATATTATAGTACAATGGAATACATTCGGTAGTTCATCTTTTGACGGCAGTATCAGGGATTTTATATCAATTACTGTAAAACGTTTCAATCTGTCATAATCTGAAGAAACGAGTGCTACTACAAACGTATTTTCAACAAAAGGATAGGTGATTATATTTATAAGATGAACTAGTACATGACTTTTCCGGCTTTAATACCCCTGTTGTTTCTTTTTATTGAACAAACAAAGCTTTTCCCAAACTATTTATTATGGTTGAGACTAGACATATTAGTACAACTTTAATACAATTAAAAACCGATGATTTTGGTTCCAAACAAAAAAACTAAAACCGGTTTTATTAAATAAATTTACGAAGTTGGAACTAATCCTGACTCTAAAGTGACCTGCGCCGAAATAAATCCGTGAGCAAGGATATTGAAATATCGTCTTTTTGAAGTAGGGTTATTCAAAATATTCGAATAAAATATATTTTCGACAATGCCCAACAATTATTTATTTATTTAATTAGTAAGCCCATTCTCACATCAACTATTTGACTATTTGTGAAAATTATATCCATGGAACTAGAGTCCAACAGAAAATAATAAAAACACATTGAAAAATCTAGAAATACCGAACTTCAACATCAATATTAAGTTGAAAAAATCAAATTCTTCCTGCTAATTTTAGTTAATCCGTAAGGTTAATTTGCTTTAAAAAACTATTTGCTTTTTGTCAAATACCTAAATTGTAAGTCATTTGAAAAATGATAGGAAAAACGTCATTTAATTGAAGAAGCATTGGAACTAGTTTGATATCACGGGGCACGGCGCCAAACACTGTTTGGCGTGATAAAGAATCACGCCAAGCAGCGCATGTCGTTGGAATGAAATTCAAGATGGCGGCCTAGCGGTAAGACTCGTCAAGAAAATAATTTTAAAGAATTGTTTTGAAAAACATTAAAATCGTTTTCAACTGAAGAATTTAGGAATAGATTGAGACTAACCAAGATCAATAAATAATTAATATCAATATTATAAAAAATCATATTTACTAATAGTAATATTATGCAGTTTACAATAATCTTGTAATATGTTATAGAAATTATATATAATATTCATATAATACTAAATAGTAATAATTATTAGATATTTATATATGGTATTACTTTTTATTATTATTTTATATAATAATCACGTAATATAATTTAATAGATTTTATAAAAAAGAATAATCATCCTATTGTAATATAAGAATCGTACAGATACAAGAGAATACCCATTTAACATAATTTTAAAAAAATAATATAATTGTAAATAAATAACAATAATAACATAATATTTAGAAATAAATAAAATAATTATAAATAAATAACACATAAGTAATAATATTTATAAAATAACAATTATTACAAAAATAACTGATATTATATGATTATTACACATTATAATTATTGTATTTTTATAAAATAATTACACAATATATATTAAAATTGACCATGAATAGCAACTAAAAAGTACTGAAAGCTTGCTATATTCCAAAAACTGCAAATTTCTTCAACGAATTTCATCGAACAAGAAACGAAAAAAAACCTTTTTAAAAAGTAAAATAAATTGAAAATAAACGATTTATAGAAATAATTAGAAATATAACACTCATTCTTTTTTAAAAATATATCCTAGTTCTCACCAATTATATTAGAAATATCAATATTCGAAAATAGCATTAAATAAAACAGAAGACTGAAATATATTTTGATTTGGGATTGCAATGAAAATGGTTAAATTGCAAAAGAAATCGAAATAAAATCGTCTGAAATTAATAGGATTACCGCCGGAACAGAATCAATAAAAATTATTTCTGATATACGTTATCTCCATGGCAACCACATCGCCAGACGATAAAAATATCAAGGTAACCATATTGTAATGTTATCGCCCATCTTGGCGAATATAAAAAACAACTTGGCGCGATGCCCCGTGATATCAAACTAGTAGGGAAGCATTTTTTTCTCGATTCATAGAAAAACGGGGTGATAAAAATATATACATATTTTAAGACTGAGTAATATGCTAATGAAGCCCAGTGGCTGAGTGGTTAGTGCATCGCGCTTCCACACTACAGGTCCGAGGTTCAAACCCCGGGCTGAGCAATGTTGACTCAGCCTTTCATCCCTTCAGTGGGTCGATAAAATGAGCTTGCTTGGAAAATTAACACTGGGGATTTCACGTCAGACTGACCACCTGATCGGAACATTTACTAATGCACTTCAGGGACCAAGGTCGAGTATACTGAGTTGGGCACAGTTGGTCATGGGCAGTTGCGCCACTGAAGTAAAAATGCTAATGCCATTAGTCAGATCGCATTGGCTATAGGGTAAGGCATTAGTGTTTCGACGTGTTCAACAATAGTCCTGCTACAGATCGCGTTAGCGTTTCAGTGGGAAAAATGAGACAATTACGCAAGTGCGTCTGATTTTTGAGCAGCTGAAAAGCATTTTGAAATAGTATTGGAAGTTTGAGAATATTAGTGAATGTGATATTGGAGACAACAACATGGAATGGAACCACCAGAATGCTTAAGCATTGCTTGTCTTCGCGATAACTTTAAAACTAATGTAACAATAATAAATATGCCTAAAGGACGATAAAGCCGGCCACGCAGACCATTCTTTCAACGTCTTGAACCTTTCTTTTCGAGGGTACAATTAATGGAAGGAGAGATGCTTGAGGTATTAAATTTTACAGTGCATTCGAACTTTGTGTTTGATGATGATGATTAGGGATTGCACAAATACTAGTATACCGGTATTTTGAGCTACTTGTACAATTTTGTGATACCGGTATTCACAAGTTTAAATACCGCTTTTTCGGTATTTACTAGAAATATTTTAAATTGTCTCCATTATTGTGTTTAGGGATCGCCAACAGAAAAATTGTATACGTTTTTGTTTTTATGTCTCCCTAGCGGGCGAAATTAGACTGAATGTAAAGTTGCATCGTACAATAAAGAGAAGTGAAAATAGGTGAATCATCCAAGGAAGGGGGCAAAACTACCCTATTACAGTTCAGAGAAATACTGCACATGTGCAGGATTCATAGTCTGATATTCGTATGTATGAAAACAAGGTTGTAGTTGTGAAAAAAGTGCGTAATATATTTCCACATTTTTAAATTGGCGAAATTGTTATTCACATTGTATTTGCATATCATACTTTGGAGTTCAAAATATTTTTTTCAGGTTCATTAAATATATATACACTCAAAGAATAATCCATAATAATGAATAAAAATAACTTTATAGAACATAATCATAAAATTGTAATAGTACCACAGACTAAATAGTAATAATTACACTTTTTTTTGTGAGTTAAATAAGATATTAACACTCTCTAATAAAACTGGCAAATAAAACAAAGAAACACCTGTATTTTCCTCCTTTTTTTTTAAACTTCTACTATCGGTATTAAAACCGGTATCGAGACGTAAAATATACCGACTACCGATATTGAACTTTTCGTCCGATATTGCAATTCCTAGTGTTGATTCTTTTTTCATCCAACAAAATGGCGCTCCAGTTCACTACCATACAGGTATGTTTACCTATCTGGAAAATGTTGCACTGGGTTATCGCATTAGCCGAAGGGTTTCCGATTGAGTACCCTGCAAGTTCACCTTATTTAACCCCACTTTACTTATGGGGTTACCTCATGAACGTGGTGGTGGTGTACAGCGAGAGACCGCGCACACTGGAGAAACTGCATTATACAATTGAAACGACTAGTCACGCAACTCCTATAGCTACTTTGAAAGATGTCTCTAAAATTGTATGGTATCATGCTTTAAAATATTTAAGAGGCAGGGGGATTTAGTTTGAAAACTTATTTTTATTCACTGTAATACTTGAAGTAGATTCGATATCGGTACCTTTCTTTCCGTAAGTACGTAACTTATCGCTGGGCTAAAATTATCACTTCAGTCCGGTGACTGTTTTACTGGCTTATATAGATAACACCGACACACACTCCCCTATCAGTGAGTCGGTAGGCAAACGAACAATACCGTTGTTATGGCGAGCGAGTGAGTTGTTATGTTATTTGGCTCTGACGGCGTGTTGGTTGCGTCATTTGGATCCGACGGCTTATTGGCTGCATCAGATGTGCCTGACTGCTTGGTTGTATTTGTGGCGAGTAGATGGCATCACGACAGGTGCGAAACAAAGAAAACCACACCGCGAAGGTTGTGGTTTTCTTTGTTCAGCGTCAAGGTCACCATTGAGGGAGTGAGAGAATATTAACGTCGCACTGATTAGCAACACAAGGGCTTTTGGCGACGGTCAGCGTAATTTTGAACCACGGTCAAGTGACGCGGACGACACCTGAGCTGGAACCCCTCTCCTAACTACCACACCACACCAACGGGAGGACGTTTGAGCTCTCGACAGATTTAACGTGCATCGCTCCCCTACACGGCGGATCTTTAGCGGTACTAGGATCGAACCCATGACATGCTAGCCATGATCCGATGCCTAGACCACTCGGCCACCGCGGCCGCCACCATTGAGGGAGATTCGATATCGGTACCTTCCGTTCCATAAGCACGTAACTTATCGCTGGGTTAAAATGATCACCTCAGTCCGGAGGCTGTTACCAGCTTATATAGATACCACCACCATATAATGTACGCATTTTTCTTCATCGAAGTGTATATACATTTTTTTATCGCCCCTGTAGTTGATAATAAAAACAATTAAACTTCACATGTAGATTTAAAAGATTTTTTATTAAAACTTAAAAACTTAAAGGAGTATTTGAGTAAAAAGATTATTAAAAGTTTGCATGACTGCATTGCAGCTTATGCTTTGTGTTCTAATGTAAAAAAACAATGCATTTGAAGTAAACATTGAAGCCCTTTCCAGATTGATGAACTATCGATCAGCAGAACTTTCTTCCATTTGTTAAGTGCACATAAAATCAAATTCTAAAAGTTCAAGTTAGCAACTAAATAAAGGCATCGAAACAGTTGCAGCTATAGGAACAGAAAACCTTTCTTTGACCCCTGCCATTCAGTCTATGATCGCTATTCTAAAAATGATTTTATTCTTTAAAAATGGTACTCCTTATTAAAATTTTTTCCCTTTTCTGAAGGGAAAATAATCCGTCCAGTAGTGTATAAAAATCATTTGCTGTGAGCAAAATGAACAAATATAAATAGGAAAACACAGGTTTCCAACAAGAATAAGTTTTCTAGCTTAAAAGATCAATTCGAAGATTTTCCAAACTGTACAGTGGAAGATCATTCCTGATTAAAAATATGGCTGCTCATTTTTAAAAAAATGCTTTTCCTTTTTCCAGAATAAAATTAAACGTTACTTCAAATGCAGATGAGAAAGTTATCTTGGATGCTTTGGCGAAGTTTGTAACACATCAAATAGAGAAAGCTGTCTATCCCTCAGCAAAGCGTAACCAATTTTTTTTATGGAAGACGAATGCGAGGTTTGTTTTGAAGGTAGATGAATATTTTGTCTGACAGGCAAATGCTATAGTTTTCTTTCCAGTAGATGCAGGGATTGTCTTTCAGAAAAAAAAGTAAAAGCTGTCCCCCTACATGAATCCTAACATTCTACTGTAGGTGTATGAGAAGGTCTTATCAAGGTCAAACGTGGAATTGTTTTCAGTGTCAAACACGAAAGTCGTCTAACAGAGGGATGTGATAATCTCTGAGGTGGCTGAATCACTTAGTGATGGGAATGTTTCAGAAGAATGATGCGATTGTCCTTTAGTAGGAAATTTAACTGTTAATAATGCAATTTGCTGATCAGGCCAGTGCTTAGAAAACAAATCCGACGGTGACTCAAGAAGTATGGATGAAGATCGCAAAAAAGGATACACGGGTTCATCTTGAAAAAGTCTATTCTTTTCATTTGTATAATTATCAGAATTAGATGGATTTTTATCTAAAAAGGCGGATTTATCTGTTTCTATATTGCAGGTTTCCTTTAAATTCAATGGAGAAGGACAATTTTCTCCCAAATCGAAGTATTGGAAATCCGCAGTTTCTTGAATATGGTTTGCATTTTTTTCTGGTAATTCTTTCTTTTTAGATTTTTTGACCAAAGCTATGAGATTATTGCTATACAAGGAAGGAAATCCACCGCTCAAACTTTTATTGTATTTGAGATAAATATTATAAGCGTCTTCTCGAAATTTCAACTTCATATGTGTTTTAAGATTCTCCGAAAAGGCAATAGTTGAACAAATCCAATCTATAAATAAAAATAAAGCAATTGGTTATTGTAATTTAGAATAAAGTATTTAAACTAAGAGTACCAACGCGCTATTTTTGCTTGACGGCTCCTTCGAGTCATAACTTTAAGCATGTCTAACAGATATGTATTTCTATGTTTATGCAAAATGAGATGTTAAAGAATTCAAAAGTCATGTGTTATGAATGTTTTGTTCGACGGTCAATTTAGAAGCATGGGGGAGTTTGCGGATGAGCTGGTAATTTTGAACAATGGTCAACTTACGAGAATGGCACCTCAACTGGCTTACCACTCTCACAATTTCCACCCAAATGTAAAGATTTAAAGCCCCTAACTTTTTAACATATATCCTCGCAAAAAGGGGCGTCTTTAAAAGGCAACAAGACTTGAATCCATGATGGAATTGCAACACTGGTCATGAACTCGTGACCATGGCCACTTGGATTTCCTACCTGAAATGGAAAGTCGAGCCGTTTTAGTTTTAGTCGTAAATATTCCTGGAGACAGTTGTATACTTGTGCCTAAGCAAAAACTCCATTTCATATAAGGATAAATCTCCCATCATTTAAATCCGGGTTTTTTGTGTGTTAAATATTAATTACCTAAAATTATATATATAAAAATATAATTGCCATTAGTCAAATTTCAGTTTCTACGTGGATGTAAATGCTTTTGAAAACATACAAAAATCCGCGACACTAATCTCAAAGCATTCTTGGTATTTTTAATAGTTTGCATTATCGGGTTTTGTGAAAAGTCGGCATATGAGAAAGGCTTTTAACAAAATCTTACAAGAACTTTAAAAACTATTTACCTTTGCATTCTTCATCAGAAGAAAAGGATTTAAATTGACTTTGCGTTCCAAGACCCACTATTGAAAATCCAATGCCCTCTAGCACTTCTTTGTAATATCTCGCCTTGTCTTGCTGCCAAATTAGCCAAGAAGGAATATCTTCTGCCTTGTACTAAAAACAAATTCGCAAATTTCAAAGTGATATTCGGAATCAAGTATATTTCATCCCTTATCTTACAAGGGTAGGGCACGACTAACAAATTGATTCAGGGACGAGACTTTGTGTAATAGTTCTCCTATACGGATGTTCAACCGTCAATGTAATAGCGTCGAATGGATAGTCAATTCTGATAAAATGGCCTTCGAAATTCATACTTAGTTTTTATACAATTAAATTTTAATTAGTTCCAGCGATACAGTGACATAGGTGATGGTGTATATGCATTTGGAGCAGTAGGTCAGTGTTCGAGTCACGCGATCAACTTTGTTTCTTTTTCAATTCATTTAATTATTTTTACAATTAAATTAATTCATTTAAAAAAGGCTTATTAAGTCTATCTCTCTATATATAAATGGATGTTTTATATATGAAATCGCTTCACCCCAACACCGTTCAACCGATCATTATGAAAATTAGCAGCTATATGTATTTTTTTGTGCTCCCCACCTGGTAGCGCTACAGCAAAGCAACTTCTGCATCTTTCAATCAATCGCCAAGTTGCCAACGTGGCGAACGTGCCAACTGTGAACTCCAAGAAATTTTCTCGTTGATTATACTCGACCTTTAAAACATAAAAAGGTCAGATTTCTGCCACATATTGTGTTTTATCAGAAAAGAACGTTGCGGTATTCTATTTATAATTTATAAGAAATTTTAAATTTTATAAAGTTCATTCTTTTATTTCCATATTTTTATAAATTGCCACGTAATGTTTCAATCGTCGAAATTAATATTGGTTGCTAAAATTTAAATTAGCTAAAATTTCGCAATAGCATAAATTTCGAATGATTAATTATTAACATCACAATCTGATACTGTGCATGGGTTATTGGCGACGGACCTCAATTTTGAAAGTGACGAGGACAATTGAACCTGCACTCCACTTTCAAACGTACACATCCCACTTGCGTGAGGACTGAATCTCGACACATTTAACGTGCATCAGCCCCTCTTCAAGAGTCTTTCGTGGTAAGGAGAAAGAAATCATAATGGTACCCTCATTTTTAACCATATATCAAGAAAGTTTTTTTAACTTGAATATTTTACGGGAAAAAACATTTAGCAAATAATTATAACTTCAAACACGCCACAAAAGGAATTTATATTTAAAAGACTCCTTTCAATGGGGAAGCAATATTTTTACTAGTTGTAATGAAAAAAGTGCATGTGATTTACACTGTTTGGAACATTGATATATTTTAACTACTTTTTAAGATTCTTTTCCGGTTAAAAACTTTCCTGTTAAATGCCATTCAAAATCCACACAAATACCATATTCTTTTATATTAAGTACGAATAGAAAATTTATCAAAAACTTTATAAATTTTAGGCAAGGAAAAATTGAACATACAACAAAAAAAAGTTGCAAAAACTTTTAGTTCAAAATATTATGAATACTTCTGATTCTCTTCATGTCGTATTACGGTGCAAGCACTTGTTAGAAAATGTTTCAAACTTCTTTGAAAATCTAATAAAAAGTTAGATTAGCTTTTTATACCCCCTTGTCGCCTTATTTCCCTCGACTGTACAAAATAGATTTAAGAAAAATTGAACTTTGGATGTAAATAGCCTCTGAAACATATCTTAAGGCACAACGGTATTTTTGCTTATCTGGCTAGATAGAAACACGTCTATGACTAAAATTTGAGTAATGAACAATTCCTCGTTTTCCTGTTCTAACTAGTATCTACTCAGAAACGGGAAACATGCAATTAAGTGTTGTTTAAAATAATGAATCCAGTTACATGTGTTATTAAAAATGATTAAACAGGTAAGGAGTTTTAAAAAGGCTAACATTTTCATGATTTGTGATTTTTCATTGTGTTATTTCATTTAATACGATTTTTTAATTCACATCTACACAATCATTCAAATCTATTAACAGTTTCTCCTTAATTGTGATTTATTTAATCATAAAAATATTTCATGTGAGTAGGGATATTTAAAAATAGGTATCTTTCCATCAGTCATAAGTTTTCTTAATATCAGATGCAAGAAGACAACAATTTTTTTTTTCTGGCAGATTCTGACAAATATTCATTACTAAGGTAAAACGCATCATGTATTCAATCTGTAAACACAATCTCATTTACATATATTTTATTGATCAAATCGCATCTCCATCCCGTTTTTTTTACCGACACTCTGCCAAATAACACATTATGCTACATATTTCCAGTTCACATACTTATATTATGGTTCACGTCTAATCGCTTTGATATACCATTTCACGGATATCGTTTCTCCGTAGTGACAGTAAATAAATCTCAAAGACGTTAAAAATATAACAAAGTTTCAAAAACCATGCATTTTTTATCCATATTCCTTTCATGACATTAGGATCGAAGATTACATCTCCTTCGAATGCTGTCTCCCAAATAGAACTTTATTGTGCGGAGTACAATAGTAGGTAAAAGTTACGGTGTTTTCCTTCATTTTCGGCTACGAATTTGAATTATGATAAAAAAGCAAATGAAAAAGGGAAATGATTTTTATCTCGTTGGGAAACGGCGAATTGTTAACGACTTTAAATACATTACTTACATCGCTCTTTGGAATAACACAAGATCTGTATTTGTGACTGTTCTCAATTTTGAGCCACTATCAGGTGACTTTGCATAAACTGGACACTCAATTTCTAAGACTTCCCATCACGCTAACGTGAGGATTTTGAACATCAATATGCTTGGTCGTGGTATCCTAGTGGTCAAGGTAATTGACACATGGCTGGCGTGAAATGAATTAGAGTCTAGTACCACTGAAAACCTGCCGTGTAGGGAAGCGATGTACTTTAAATCTGTCGAGAGCTCACACGTCCTCCCGTTTTTGTGGTGTGGAAGTTAGGAGAGGCTGTGCCATCTCAGATGTTGTCCTCGTCACTTGACCATGGTTGAAAATTCCGAGATTCATCACTAAAAGCCCTCGAATAACTTAATAGTGCGATGTTAATATTCACTCACTCATTGAACATTCGTATATTTAACATACATTAGCTCCTTCACACGGCAGCTCTATAGTGGAACCAGAACTCGAACTTAGGACTCTACAGAAACAACACCTCACCAGCTCGGCTGCTGTGGTTAGTATTACACAATGCACCAGAAGTTCAATTAATGGAATTGTACCAATATATTTTTTGTGTTCCATTGGCTTATTCTATTCATGCGAAGACTATTTTATGAAATCTCAGCCAATATTCTATAATTTAAAGAAAAAACAATGCATTTGTAACCAAACGAAACATGGTTAATAGACCAAGTAAGGACACACGAGAGGAATGAACAGAAGATACAGATTTAAAATAGAGAAATACTAGATCTCAAGGTTACTCTTAGAGTTCATGTATGCCACTAGATGGCGCTATTTAAATTATAAGGTGTGTATTTTTGTTTACCCACCAGAATGTAAGAACAAAGAATTGGTACGCGGCTGAAAGGGCCATTCGCTCTATGTTAGTGATATTTTATGTATATATTACTTGGAATAAAACTACTAGAAAAGAGATTAACAGTTACCTTCACCTATGATTATTAAAACCACGAAAGGAAAAGGAAATCTCTAGATTAACATGGGTTGTAAATTTCGTATTTAAATAAAGATGTGGCTTGAGAAAAGTTATGAATTCGCTCTTATTTTAATACTGCTTAAATAGAATAAACAAGCGTAAAACAGCCGAGTGTAAAGATATTTTGGTGCCTTTTTATAAGAAACTTTAAAACAGAAGCATTTGAATTGGTACTCACCAACAGAAGAGGAATTCACAGCTCACGATAAGTTTAAAGTTCAATATCTAGCTAAAATTGGGGATATATTTAGTGTTAAAACAATTCAAAAACCAAAACAAAAAGACCAAAGACTCCCTTTTAAGTGAGATAATTTTAGCGCAATTGCTGTGCTAACATGCATATCTGGCAAAATTTCTCGCTGCAATCGACTACAAAAACAAGCATCCAACTCAATCACTTGAAATTGTAAATTAACAAGTTGACATTCTTAAATCGTTATTAAATGTTGTGAATGTAAAGAAAAGATATCTTACTTTCATGTACGCACCCCAGATGGGGTGTTCGTAGAGCTCATGTAGAAAGTAGAAATAAGACGATTCTAACAGAAAGATAATAGCTGCACCACCTCCATTCTCTAACAGTAAATACAACTTCTGCAGCTCCCTTCTCATGTCACTGCCAAACCGGTGGCTATGGATGGAATATATCTTGTTGTATCCAAGCCAATTATCCTCTTCTTTGCTAAACATAGAACAAAAAGATTCTGTAAACGATGACATTTTGAAATAGCATTCAGAAACTCCGAAATAATTTTCAATCTTTACAGTTAATAATGATGATATTTATTAATCAATTTAACAACCAATATCTTAAATTGGTTGAACTGAATCAAGCCTTTCCGAACTTGAAACTTGTGTTAATCAGAATGGACAGAAATTTCAGGTATACCCAATACATTATATTTGAAATAGGTATCGAAGTTTTTTGTCTCACATTTACTTTTGAGCGATACTGCGCTAATGGAACATAATTATGAAATTAGACAATATTTTTTAGTATTAAGATTAACAAATTATTTATGGAATGTGAAATAATTAAATTCACAGTATTTTAACCAAAATACAATTAAAAGTGTGTGGGGGGACGACATTTTTGAATGTCATGGACCTTATTTTTAATTAAATATAGCAGCGGTCCTCAGACTGTGGTTCTCGGACCCCAGGGGTCTGCAGCTCCTTTCTAGCGGGTTCGCGGAGTATTTCATATAACATTAAGATTTGCCCATTCTACAAACTCTGAAAGGTCTCGTGGAAAAATTGAATGCGTGCCATCCTAGACTAGGTCACTAAATTGCCCATAATGAAAAACTCCTCCAGAACATGTATTTCGATCAAGAATATTAAGACGGGGGGGAATGGTTAAAATCTTGGGGTCTGCAATGTTAGGTTGATACATAAAAGGGGTCCACGGTGCTCGAAAGTTTGAGAACTGCTGAAATATAGCATCAAATACGACACACTGGTTGTCGAGAGGAAACAATACATACCTACTTTCTGGAGCGTTGCCAAGATGTTCCGTTTCATATTCGTTTAGTAGGGTCTCTACGTCTGAATCGTCCAAGATCAACAAATCATCGTCACATATATTCAATTTCCGATACGATTTGCAAAGAATTGATGTATAATTGCTTAAGCCAAAACTTCTGTGCAGAACAAAGTCATTAGAGGAAAAATCACCCCAATCCAATCCACGTCGAGAATATTCATAAAAATTATATGCATCGTTTTCTTCTGTCACTTTTCTGAGCAGCATTGAAAAACCAATATCGTCCATCTTCCTTCTACATACAAATAAATTCTTATTAGTATTTATTTTATGGAAACGGCTGAATAATATGGTTTCAAATTGATTGATGGTTCTTTGGGGTTGGATTATGAATCATTTCCGACTTAAAAAAGATGCTCCAAAACATGTTCTTTCATTCTTTCTTTTCTACGAAAGTTACAAAAGTAAAATCTATGGATTGTTGTCTCCACAAACTTCATTGATTTTTCTAAAAAGTCATCAACAAGCAAAAATCTTTCAAAAAAAATAGTATTACAACTCTTTTCTCCGTATAGCAAGAAAATTTCAAATTCTCACCATACTTAAGTTTGAGAATATTAATTTCTTTATATCAAATGGAAAAAGGCTGCTACAACATTGATGACTATGATTTATGCATACTCCAGGCTATGCCGAAGATATTAATGCCGCCCACTGACGTAAATGAACATATTTTGGTAGCGAGATTTGAAAAACAGATCTAACTAATAAGGTAAGGATTTTAAAACTTATAGAACAAATGAAAATACTAAAACATTAATTTAAAAAAAACAGTCAAAATGCAATTATTGTGACATTCTATTTTGGTCAATGATTTCAACAATAGGTTAAAAAAGAAGATTCCTTGATTATATATATATACAAAATAATGTTATTTTTCTAGTTCTATGTATCAGGTGAATAATTTATTTCTGGAAATTTATGTTAGACCTGTTCAGGGAGATTTGAACTTAAGAGATTAAAGAAATAGGAACGGATAATATAATTTTGAGTACATCTCTTAAGTGATAATTCAATACAGTTCGTAAATTTAATACATAAAGCAAAAGTATGAAAGAATGTATCTTAGGAATAGTAATTGGAGATAGCGTTTCCGGAGATAACATCAATCGGAAAAAATATTTTTCACTTAAAAGAACTGTAATATTTTGTTGATTCATTTAAAGAAGTTATAAATTAGCGCAATGACTTATCACTTCGTGATAAGCTTCCTTTCTGCAGGAAATACATTTTTAGAGTTAAGTAGCATTTTAGTTAATGCTCTCGGATTATATTTAAATATTCCTACTATAGCCGTGCTCACAAATAATATGCCAAGCATACGAGTCTCATCTTATGCGGAAAAATATTAAATTTAGTAATAGTTTTAGAATCGAGTTTAAATTTACTCCAGGAAATATTACCGTAAAATATCGAAAAGATATTCTCTCTTCTTGAGCATAGAAAATATTAGTAGGGAACTTGCATGCGATATTTTAAAAAAAAAAATTCATATTCGTAATAAATTGTCAATATAATTGTTTCGTATAAATTATTTTGACCAAATTTTGCATGATCACGACATCAAGATGACTTATTCATATTTCAAATTCTGAAAAAAACTTATTTTTTTAAGAACTTTAACTTTTCAGTTTTGAAATAAAATAATAGTCGCATCAAACTTCTAATTTGTAAATAATTAATGTACAATTATCAGAAATTATTAGGAAACCCAAAGAAAACTCACGTGAATTAAGTTACTTCTAAATGAAGATACATACTTTTTTTTTACCAGGAACGACTTTTGGCGTGTAGTTACAATTCACTGAATATTCCGAATATCTAGGCTGAATTTTACACAGCCGTTGCTTGCTTGCTTGATTATTTATTAACGTCACGTTTAGAAATAAAACTACAGACAGTGGCGATGGATGAGTGAAGGGATATTAACGAAGCACTATTCAGCTACTCGAGGAGTTTTGGCTATGGACCTCGCAATTTAGAACCAATGCCAAATGACGAGGACGACGCCTGAATTGACACCCTCTCTCCTAGCTTCCACGCCACACCAAAAGGAGGACGTTTGAGCTTCGACAGATTTAACGTGCATTGCCCCCCTACACGATGGGTTCACAGAGGTACTAGGCTCGAACTCATGATACTCCGGCCACAAGTCCATTATTTTGAGTACCTGGCTACCGCGGCCATAGTGGCGATGGGCATCTTAACTTGAATAAAACTCGTGACGTGGTCAACAACTAAATAGGCACTTCATTTTTCTAAATTCCACGCTCCCAGCATCAGCATTTTGAGCGCTCGAACAGATTGAACGTGTATCAGATACACGTTTAATCATAAACTTTAACAATAGTTTGAAATAGTAAAAATAACACAATTCTGATTTTTCAACTGAAATTATCTTTGCTTTACTTTGAAGGAATTTATGATGATGATGCATATAAAAACGAATGGTCATGATCGTGAATTTAGAGCCAGTCTTGTTGAGTCATGAACTCGAATCTTGGAGCTCCTAAAATCCCGCCATGCAGAGGGGCTGAGACACGTTAGGTGGATGTTTACAGAGTGAATATTGGAGACATTTAGAGAGTGAATTTGGAAATATTTTTGTCATAAATTGTAAGTCAAAGCAGAATAAATATATCCGATTTCTCTCTTCTTTCCACAGAAAGAGCTCAAGTGTCATCCTTATTACTCAAAAGAAGTTCAAAGCAACGAGGGTCGTTGCCGACAGCTCCTGTGTTGGTGTTAAGTGCAACGTTATGAAATATCAAACGCTGCGGAAAAGAAATTACTACAATGTGTTGGTTCTGTTTTACACATTATGAATTTAAATTTAATTATTTCTTTCTTTCTGATGGGGCTGCAGATTGGCAATTACCACTGCAGTCCTAGCATATTTTCCGGGAGCTGATACCACTTTTTAGTGTAGCACCATATGGGAGGATATCAGTTGCCATAATGTAATTTTGACGTCCAGTTTCCTCTCCAGAGAGCGGCACCCGAGCTTTGACGATGTGAAATTTTACTAGGAATTTTATTTTTCCGAGAATACCTAAGCCAAACAGGCACTCTAGGGAACTTTACCATGCCACATGATAATTCGACTTGGGCCAGGGTCGAATCCTCAAACTTGGGCGTACAAGGTCAGCACCAAACCAACTACACCACCCAGAAAGCTTCTATTCAAACATTAACACACGCATATGTTGTATTAATAAATAGCAAAACCTAATGGTAAATTTGTGACGTGGTTAACGAGTGTTCTGGTTTCGAATGTGTGATCAGAAGTCATAATATAATCTTGATTACACTATTTTATTAGTAATGCTACAGATTTAAATCTGTTACGATTCTCGTTGGCGTTTCTTTAATATGGAGAATTTAAATATTAACGGACTTCGTCATCTGACCTTGGTTCAAAGCTTCGAATCGGATTCACTGGGACCTGTATATTTGTCAGAAATGCTAGTGTATTGACGAAAACGTTTAAACGTATTGTTTTTACTCAAGACTTTTGAAACACATAAAAGTCCGCACGTTAGTGTGAATGCTCCCAGTGGGGGTGCCAACTCGGGTGTCAACCACGGCATTCGATCTCATCCTAAAACTTTAAGGCAGATTGACTGTGGTTGACAGATCTTGATGTAATAATATTATCAATTGTTTGATTGATTATAAACATAATACTTTTGAATCAATGAGAGTGCTACTGGAAGCAGGCCTCATAATTTTGAGCCAAGATTAAGTAAAGAGGATTGCACCTAATCCACACCATCTCATTCTTCGGCACTGCGTCAATGTAAATACTTTGAGCCTCAATAAATTTAACGTACATAAGCCCTCTGCAGCACACCGCCTTTAGTGATGAGGAACACTCGATTCACAACATAAAAAATAGCGGCCAGATCACTATTATTCGACTACCTGGCCCGTAATATGTCGTGAAAAAGATCAGTAGGCAAATATATGAATAAGGGGGAAAATAACAATAATTTTCACAAGAATACCAAGAAAATTAAACTATTTAAATCAATGAACTGTGTTCTTAAAGAAAATGAATGTTAGACAATATGTAAGCGTTATTCAATATGTGCAATTTTCTCGGTAATCAATGAATGCTAGCAGATATATCTGGTATTACGTAAGAATGGAACTTCATTTATTGTACTAGCTTATAAAATATGCATTATACAATGAAACTTATGTTAAATTTTTAGAATACATAATATACAGGGGGATTTACTACCAGACCGACAAACTAGCAGGGTGTGTAGGGGGTGTAGAGACTACTCGGAATTGCAAAGAAACGCTGGGTCACAAATGCCGTAGTTGCGACCTATGGTGCAAAAAAGCAGAGAAAAAGAACAAAAACATTAACAGCATTTTATTGAAAGGTTGTACTACAACAAGCGTTTTAAATTACGATCAAAAGTTGTCTGGTAGGCCTAACAGTGTCGCTGCATCGAATTTCTTACGTTTTGGAGGATTCCTGGCATATAAAGTGTTCTCCAGGGACCTATAGATTTTTGAACGATGAGGTCTTCTGACAACCAAGTATTTTCCAGGCAGCTACAGATATAGGAGTGATGAGGTTTCGATTGAAGCAACAGGTTTCTGGTAAACAAAACGAACCAGTTAACTCGTTGAAGAACTAGTCTGTGGTAACTTTCTGTTTACACTTGCGAAGGTCGTGTGGTGTGGAACACGTCTGCTTGGGTAACGTTCCTGGTACAACCACCGAGTGGCGTACCCGTTGCAATCCACATCTCGATACACTATCAGCATGTTGACCAGTTCCTCGTTTGAATACGAGTTCATCCAACTACTTTGGGAAGCGAATCGCAAATGACGACTTCCGGCAGGATCGATGCTCATGAAACCTTCCGTTCAACGCCATCTATCGCAAGATTGCCTGGAGGAATCTTCCAGCGTCAGGAATTCCATGCAGCGTCGCTGTCAGATGACTTCTAGTCCTGATTTCGAACTCCTGCTGTAGTACAACCATTTAATAAAATGTTTTCTATAACATTAATATGTTGATGTTTCTGTTCTTTTCCCCTTCTTCTTTGCACCATAATTCGCAACTACGACATTTATGATCCCTACATTGCTATGTTATTCCTAGTCGTCTTTGTACCCCCTACACACCCTGCAAATTTGTCGGTCTGGTATAGCGAATCCCACTGTATGTAAGTAATGATTTATTTAAGTATTAAGCACCCCCTTCCCTGAAGAATAATATACAATATAAAAGTAAAAAGAAAAGATAATGTTCATTAAACAATAAGTTTAAAATGCAATATCATGTGTGTTACATTGAAACGATAAATAAATCCTATTCCAGATACTAAAAGAAGGCTAACGGGCGGGATATTTAACAAAATAAACGAGTTAAAAAAACGAGTGAACAAAATTAACAAAGCAATATGAATTCCCTGTAATATCAAAATTTTTTGACCCAGAAAATGCGAAGTAGTCTAAATTAGGAGAACAATTTGGGCGCTTCTTGTGACGAAGACATGACCACACAATTACTGTTAAATATCAAATGACTTTATTCTACTTATACAATCGTTTATATCATAGCAGGTATAATATATAAATTGATCAGTTAGAAAATACTTTATCTTATAAGAAATTTAGCTCACGATGTGAATTTTAATTTGTTTGTTTCTAATAGTATGAAACGGAAGTTTATTTATAGTGAGAACTGATGAAACACACACAAACTTAACTTTAATTAGAATAGATATTCAAATATTAGTAATATGTTATCGTTTTTTTGTTAAGATTCAGTTCTAATTTCTCATTAACCTCTAAACGGTCAATTGTCCCCCCCCCAAAAAAAATACTTTAAAAAGGCACATTTTTTTTATTGTATGTAAATAAACATCTTACTAATTCCCGCCTTTACCATAAAAAAGTGCCGGATGAAAAGCATTTTATTACTATAGATAAACTACATCACCTTTTAAAATACTAGTGTTAAATAATGCACCATAAGGATTAAAAATACGTGCAAATCAAAGAAAGAAAGAAAATACCAGTACCCGTACAGCGTACGGGCAAATTGGTTGCAGCCACCTATTGGTAGTCCATATTCTTTTCTTTAAAAAAAAGAAAAAGAAAATTGAAATTATAAATTTTTTTCGCAATTTTTTTAGTACAAAAAGAGACGATACTAACAAGAAGAAATAGCTTACAGTTAGGTGCACCTTTCAAGTATAGACAAGTCGAATTTAAAAATTTAGGCCAATACAAAAAACTTTGCTATGTGCCTAGCAATCGTAATTTACACAACAGAATTTGTTTTTTAGGTTTCATTTATTTTTTTAATGATATATGATGATGTATATTTTAAAATCGGGGTCATTTTCTTTAAAAGTTGATTTTATGTGAACTTTTTTGTACAACTAGGCTTAATTGCTAAATATGCGGGGGCATGTGATAACGCTCTGTGTTGGTGATTTTTATTCCGAATGTGCTTCGTTCCCTGAGCATCCGTGATCCTGAAGGGGTTTAACAAATGAGATTTTGAAGTGAATTTCTTTCAGTAGTTGATATATTCTTAAGTAAACTACTATTAACTGTTTACATTACTTCAATGTTATTACAATCGTATGTTTTAGGGTTTTTTTTTCTGAAGTTTGTTCCACAAACCCATGCATTATTAGATATTTGAGTGAATGAATATATAATTGTAGTGAAATATTTTCTTATTTTTCTTTCCACACTTAAAGGAATGATTCTTCCCTGTTTTGATACAAAATAGCAAATAAATAGCCAAAAGGTACTATGAATTTTAAATGAAATAATCCTTACAAGAAAGCTTATTCTGAAAGCTCATTCAAATGTTCAATTGAAAACTAAACTGAAAGATAATGCTTAAATTTTTATTTCATTCATATTTCATAGACAAAATATATTTTCCTCTAAATACATATTATATAAGACTTTAACTTAGTACAAGTTCACACTGAAATGCACACTACAACGTCTGAATCGAATCGGAAGACGCCTTTACGATTTGGAATATTTTTTTAATCTTCTTTCTCCAAGTCTTTCAACTAGCTAACACATTTTATATCAGAATCTCTAATCTGCAAAAAAATCCCTAATGCTCTAAAAGCATGAAAGGGGGGAAAATTCCAAAAAATAAGACGCAACTTTGTTAAAAAAAGAATCAATAACTTAGCAAAGAAAAGAGAGAAAGAAAAAAATAACATCTTACAATAAAATGCGACTCGGGAATTGAAAGTTATTGGACATGTTAAACAGCATTACGGAAAAGGGAATTTATAAAGTGTATTTTTTCCCTCCTTTGCTCAAGAGAACGCTTTAATATACAGCCTTCGTATCGCTCGAAAAATCTCTGCTTTGATCTCTTTTTTCCCCTTTTTCCATGTTATTAAGTAATGGCAACGCGAAGCATTTTTTCTGTTAAAAAATTTCGCGCTAAAATATGGCCATGTCAGCAATTTCCGTCGGGAGAAACATTTAATATTGGGGCACTGCGGTGGCTAATAACTTTATCGCTGAACCATTTTTCGTAGTACTTTAGAAAGTGTCTAACTTTTATAAAATTTGGCATCAATAGGCAATTATTCAAAATGGGCTGTTTTTAACAAGTGTATTTTATGGGAACATCGATGGATGCACTTCTGAAGGTTTTTCGAAGAACGAGATTAAGAATTTTGTTCTAAAAATCATTTAAAGTTTGTGCTTTAAGAACTTGTCATCAAGCTGTCAAACTTCATTATAAAAATTCGAACGCTCTGCTAATTTTGTTTTTAAATCTTTAACCCTTCGATGTATTCATAAAATGAATACAAAATCTTCTTTTTCACAAAACAAAATGTATGGTATTTTAACCAACTAAGAAATAACGATTTTTATTAAAATTTTGTTTCTTTAAATTTATTATTTTAATAATTGTTTTAAAATATTTTTAAACTCAAAGCAAAAAAAATGACTAAAACTTATACTTCAGGTGTATCTTTTTTCAAGAAAAAAATATTCTGTTAAACTTTATCTATACTTTAAAAAAATTTACTAAGCAAATACTAATAACTATTATTTCATCATTTTTAATCAGACATGTATTACTAGACTGAAACAGACAAAATGTAAAATTACATGTGGATTCTAGGTAAGTTTGTCACGGCCTGAAGGTAGCGAGCTACTTCAGGCCGTGCTATATAGTACTTTTATTTTATCTTTAATACTTTATGGAAATATACAACTCTATAGCTTAACTCTGGGAAGCAATCTGAAATCTTAACGCTTAAGTTGATTAAGCTATTGAAAATCACTTAGCTTCAGTCAGAGTTATTTGCCACGATCCTTCTCGGATCCCGATACAGTTAAACGTCGTTTATCCGAATGTTTTTTATCCGTAGCGTCAAATATCCGAGCTAGTTTTTCCTCCCGTCAACTACATGTACTGTATATGAATACGTTTTCGAACAGTTCAATGCTCAACAGTTGTTTGGCGTGAGGCCGAAAGTGACGGGAAAACCCAAGGTGAAGATATTTAGGGAATTTCAGTTGGTGAAAAATGCATGGAATAATCTGTGGCCAGATTTATGGAAGGCGAAAAAGACTTCAATGACGACCACAGGAAGGAGATTACTGACTTTGTCCAATCGATCCCAGGATTTCAAGAATGCGATGAAGAAGATGTAGAAACCTGGATGGCATGCGAGGCAGAAGACTGTCGATTTCAAATGCTAAACGATGACGAGATTGTGATTTCCGTGCAAGAAGAATCCGACCCTGTCGACGATGAAACGGGTGAAGACGAGGACAACAACAACAACGAAAGTAGTAAGAGTCCATCAAGTTTTGACGCTTTTCCTGCTTTAGAGACAGCTATGGAGTGGTACGAACAACAATCGGAGTGTTGTCCTACTCAATTACTGCTGCTGAAGAGAATCAGAAACCTTGCAGCGAAAGAACGAAGGTGTACAATGATGCAGCGAAAAATAAATGATTATTTTAAACAATATAGGTAAAACTGCGACATTTTGCACCTATTTTGCTTTTTCTTCAAGCACGTTTCCCGCAAGTGATGATTTTCAATATTCGTAAAGGGCCCGCTTTCATATACTGCATGGATCGCATTCGGTTTTCGGTTATCCGAACGGTGTCCGGTCCCAATTGATTCGGATAAACGATGTTCTACTGTAGCTCGGTTACTCCAATTATATTTACTTCCACCACTCCTGATGGATTACACGACTAGTATTAAGTTCAGGAAGCGTGACCTCTCAGTTGCAATTCAAATTTCTTATTCTTAGATTCACGATCAACGATAAATAATTAACTTCACATACCCAACATCAGGGTTTAAATAGAAGTTTCATTTGCATAAAACTAAGTCATATCTACGGAAAGTGGTTTTTAAATTAAAATCACAGTTAAAGAAAAGTTTCCCCAAAGGTATTAGTAGAAGAACATGAATAGTACCAGTTACTTTACCTAAGATCATTTCTTAGCACCGGAAGAGAGGTCGTCCTTCAGTGAACTCCATCTTATTGCGGAGTTCATGGAAATGAACAAGCCGACAAATTGGACGCTGCATCCACCTTGCCTTCCGATGCCTCTATGAAACGCCAAACGACTTCTCAGGGACAAATTTCGACATAAAAGCATATCCACCCTTACAGATCTGATGGCTGTTGGTAAATCTTGGTCTCGTCAGCACGATGGCCAAATACGTGCTCAGCTTTCTGTCCTACCTAGAGTGGAGGGAGTGGCATGTTTCAGAGTCATCCTTGGACATGCTTACCTGCAGGCCCATTTGTTTAAGATTGGCCTGGCTAATTCACCACTCTGTCCTCCCTGTAAATCCGTGCCAATGACTGGAGAGCATCTATCTGATTGCCCCCTCTCTACTTCATGTTCTCTTGCAAGACAACTGTGGAGTTCTCCCTGCTGCTAGAGTAACATTTGCTTTATACTGGACTGCAAGACGCCTTATGTCTGAGAGAACGTTGACGGGCGTAATTTAAAAAACAACAACTTTAGTTTAGAAAGTATGTATCTAAAAAATCTGTTTAGTTGGTTTGTATTAAGAGTACCTGGTCACCGTATCTCAGCAGTAACACTCCACTTTTAGGACCTCAGTATCATTTAATGTACATCTCTTACTATTCATTACGATATTATTAGAAAATCGGAACTCAAATTTCTGTCTTCAGCCATAATGCAATCTGTATTAACACTGAACTGAACTGTTAATGATCTTTACAAAAATCTAAATCTGAAGAAGAAATTTTAATTTTTTAATTAATTGAATAATGAATAATGGTTGTTGGTGATGGATTGTTTTATAAAGTCTGAATCATTATGAAATGATATGAGTGATATGGATTAGTGATCACCAAACTTATGAAGCTTCTGATCTATCGTACCGTTTTAAATCCTACTGCGAGCTATCAACTTTTTTAAAAAAAAAGTCTTACATTTACTTATTGCCTATAAAGCTACATTTCTAGTACATATGAAATCAATTTTAATTAAACTGTACATAATAAAAAAGACAACCTACAATTGAATTGTACATAGGAAACTAAGGCGTACTTACTAATAAGTAACAAATGTAATAACAGACTTTTTTTTAAATCAAACTTATTAACTTTAATAAGAATGATGGCACTCAGGGATGTCTTTAGACTTCTGTAGGTCTTGAGCCCCTTCACAAAGGTTGGCCCCTCCTATGACTCTTAAAAGTGGACAGTGCATAGCATACTTTGTCAAATACTCGTACAAAAAGTAACACGAAACAAATAAATTTGCACGACTTACAATCGCACAAACCGCCTCGACCGAATGCCACCTTTTGATTGACTGAGTAATGATGGTGTATGGTGGTAGGCCTAGGCCCATACATGGACAACGGTCATCACATATAGCCAGATGACATATGGTCCAAAAATTTCCTGTTTTTCAGGGATTACAACCGGAAATAACATTTGGCCGTTTAAATAATTCGAATTATGAACTTATTAAGGCTGATTCGAGAACGAGACGAGACCCCTATTGTATATGAGGACCTGGGCCAGGGACAGTTGGCCCATACCTTAAGACGTCCCTGGTGGCATCTGTCTTTATCATCAACAACTTTCTTAATGTCAGGGGAGCATATAGTGATTATGCTATTCGAATGCGGGTGCACAAGTGTTTATCATGGAGTCTGTGTTTCTGTGCTTATTTTTAATAAATATCCCCCACTGGAGAAAAAAATTGCACAGATATGTAGAGCTGAACATTGCTTGAAAACTTTCAGACAAACCTGGACCAAAATTGTACTTTTCTTTAGGAGCAAAAGCCAAATATTTTCAGAGATTTAAAAAAAGTTATTTTAAATAAATAATTTTGAAAATCAATAAATTCCAACTCCTCTGAAGCACTGCTTTCTTGAAAATCAAAATGCTCCATAACACATGATGCGAACTCTTTTACATCAATCTCTATAAAAGAACACCAGGAAAACTAATGCGATCTACTGAAATTTTCAACGTGAACTACTAGTAGCTCGGGATTCACAATCTTTAGGGGATCACTGATATAGATTATCCACATAAGACGAGATAATTCTGTCTCTGTTTTATTCCATCTCAGAAAAAA
>BMAO01027863.1:0-18803 GCA_019973975.1 Trichonephila clavata
TTCGAGTGATTTTGGTATCGTGTTTTAAGAGGAATAATGCATGAAACACACAGTAGTTTGTCGGGACTACTGTATAATTTCGTGTTAACCGATATTTCGTCATTTGCTTTTTCCCGTTAAATGTATTTTACTGTAATAACCATTTTGGGAAAAATAGCTAGTGATGATTAAATTAAAGGCTTCGATTTAGTGTACTATTAAACTTTTTTGTGGGTGAAAATGCTTATATACGATTTTCTTATAATGAGTATTTATTGAAGCCGCTGTCTGAAGCAACGTGAGGGGTTTGGTGACGGTCCTCGTAATTTTAAGCTATCCGACTGGTTGCGACAACTTTTTTTTTTTAAAAAAAGAAGATACGGGGATTTTTTTTGTTATTTTTAGATTTGTTTAATGCATTTTAAGAAAATGTGCTAAAATTAAGAAGAGAAAAAGAAATTGTTACTAAAATGGGAAAAAATAGGTAAAAATTGACAAAAAATAGCATAAATGCGGCCCATTCTGCACAAAGGCTTATGAAAAATTTTTCAATTTCTTTAATCTAATGTGTTGCTATATTGTTCAATTATCAAATGACCTTCAGTATAAGAGATGTTTTCTTTTTTACAAAAACTAGAGCACTTTATCTCGGTTACTATATGAAAATGCTTAAAAGACAGTGATGATATTTCACGTAAGGGCCTGTAAATTTTGTAATAAAACAGTGATTTGATAAATCTAAAGGTTAAAACAGTTCTACTATTATGCAGAACTTAGAAAAAATTTCAGTAATAATGTTCAAAACTTTTTTAGCAATCGCTGACCCCGTTTGATTATTTAAAAAAAATCCCATTTCGAGTAAAACGCGTTTTAAAGTATGACATCTTGCTTAAATAATGACATCTGCTTTTACTAAAAGACCTGTAGTTTTTGTTTTATGGAACAGAAATAATTAACTAGGTATTATTTCATTGCTAATAAGATAGTCTATAAATAAAATTACAAAACGAACTTGTCATTTTTGGCAAAATTCACAGTTTTAGGGTAGTTGGATACCTTAAACCGTGATCTTGTGAAAGGACGACATCTAAACTGGTATCCCATCTACTAATTTTTACACTGAGCCAACGTGAGGACCTTAAACCATAACAAATTGTATGTGCATCAGCCTCTCTACACAGCCGGTCTTCAGTGGTATCAGAACTTGAAATCTGCGGCTTGACAATGCCGGTCACGAGTTCGTGACCAGGATCACTAGACTACCATGACCGTTAAGATCTTTGTTTTAAAGAGGAAACCACACATTTAAACACATAAAAAGAAAATTCTTGAAGCATTTTAGAATGAAATTTGTATTAAATCTATTCGCTTTTGCTGCTAAATATCGTTATGATATTTCATAGTTGCAAAAATATTTCTATCTATGCATATAATATATTAGTAAAAATTCATATTTTTTAATATAGTAATGCCAGTAAGATATTAAAACACCTGTTATAGCCTGTTTTCTTGGTTTAAATTTGTGAATTGCCCCACAATAAATGCGCGTCTCACAGGGAATTTGCTGATTATCATCAAGTATGAAATTAAATGTTTGAATGATCAGCACAAATAAATAAATATGTTTCACCGAAAGAAAATCGATTCTATTCTTTCTCCGTGTAAATATTTTTTTAAATTCCTACTATTAGTTCACAATCTCCCTATATATATATCGTGTTCAAATTTTCAATAGTTAATAAAATACATTTTAAAGTAGTCAATTGAGGTAAAGTTTTATAGAAACGATCTTTAGATGACAACACAGAAATTCACTTATACATAATTAATAAAAAATAGTTGATTAAAAATAATTATTCAAAGAATTACAGATACAACCAAGTTGGCATCATTTTTGGCGACATAGAAACCATTTGGTGACTTATGTCAAAACTTTAGAAGAATTTTTTTCTCACATTTTAAAGCACTCTTTTGGGTTGAAATTTTCTGTACACTATTCTTTTGGAAGACAATACGATGATTTAATTATAATTAATTAAATTTAATTGACTGATATTTATTATTTTAAAGAACTATTGATACTGCCACGTTGACTTCATTTTTAGCTACTTGGTCAAAACTTATGAAATTTTTTTCTCCCGTTTTAAAGCATTAAGTTGAATTGAAATTTTACATGCACGATGTTTTGAATGACAATACGATACATTAATGGTAATTAATAAAATTAGTTGCCACTTAATATTGTGATTCTGTCATATTTATATTAATTGTAACTATTTAATAAAAAATATCTAAGATAAAATTTTTCTTTGTTGACTTAAGTAGGAATTGACTTTTAAAAAAAAAAATATTTTACTTGTTTAATTTATACATACATTATTTGCAAAGTTTCATCTAAGTCTTTCAGAAAAATCTAGGAACAAAAGAATTTATTTAAGGATTTTCGATTATTTTCTGCCGATTCCCGTAGCAGTGATACATGAGTCGAAGGCTCAATGTATTTTAAAATGTATTAGATTATGAATTTATAAATGTTAAATATTTAAAATTAATTTCTATACATACAAATTCTGAAAAATGGATTTCTAATTATGCAAAAAGTAGAACATGCGTTTAAATATTTCTTTAAGCATTTAAAAATTGAATTTAAGTCTTCTTTATTTTAATCTGTTGTATGCCAGATAGTATCTCTAGGCAATCCACATCTGACCTCAGGCCGCAATTTTTCCAACATGGTTCTAGGAAAATGAAAGTCAGAGTAACCGATATTATAGAAATTGTTTCAATTAGTTTTACATTAAATATAAAAATAAGTATTAATACTTACTGCGAATTTCATGGCGGAAATTTGAAAGCTTCGGTTATAGACAAGCTGGGAGCAATCAAAGCAGATTGGATGCAATTACGAGTTAAATGTCTTTTATACTAACAAAACGTAATAAGAATTAAGCTGCGTGAAGGGTTTCAAATTCCAGATCACAAAACGAAAGCTTTGCTGCGTATTTCTATTGTTTTATTTTTAGCAATGACAGCATCATTCGAATACTCGTCTGTAATGTTATTCAGTTTCCGTAACTCGTTGGTTATTATATGGTGAAACTTTATAATCCATCCTGTTTTTCAATACATGTTTAAATTCCTGAAATGAAGCATCAATTTCAGATTAACTCATTCACTGTCGAGTATAAGATGTAGTAAGCGTACCGTAAAATCCAGTGTACAGCACGCACCATACTTTAAAGCTGCATTTTTTAATTTTCAGGTATAGTCGCCGTATAACGCTCTCCCTCTTTTTTACTAAGAAATCTTAAATATTACTATACAATGTTGTTGTGCTTTTAAGTCATTTGTTCGAGATATTATACCAGAATTTTGAAAAAAAAATAGTATACTTTTAGAACTATAACTCTTTTTTAATTCATAAGGCATGTCATTTCTTTCAAATAAACAATATTTCGATATGTGTAAAAGTAATTTTTTATGCTCTTCTCTTTTGTTATTTTTAAAGCTATCGTTCTTATACCCAGCGTATAACGCGCGCCCTAAAGTTTCAAGCTTATCTTTTGATTTAAAAGTGCGCGTTATACTTCGGAATTTACTGCAAGTACCAAGATTGTCGATCACGAGATATCTCGTCATTTGAGCTACAAATTTCGAGTGATTGCAATTGATCATGTAAAAGTTTACAGACATATCAGGAGTTATTAGAAAGAATAAATGAAAATTCATAAATATTCTTAACGAAATCTGTTATCGCTAGAAATTATCAAAATAATACCCTATGCAGTAACAAACGCGACTAGCACTTCTTGCCATATTACTAAAACTTTAAATTGTATTTGTATATTAACTAATTAGTTTCATCTGCTAATTATTACACACGTCCCTATCAATTTTTTATTATTTATAGCTTTTAATAATTATCTTTGCCCCCACCCCTTTGTTGGTTTCTCTCAATAAAGATCAATATACATCTGTATTAATGGCCGTCTCGTTGGGAATTAGGATGTGAACTTGTTAAATAAAAAAAATTAAAAAGAACATTCCTTGTGCTTATATATATAAGATATTTATTGAAATAAAAAATAAAACACCAAAAAGGGTTCTCAGAACAGAATTTTATTTAGTGATGTCAGCAACCAGTTATCTCGTTTTATGTGTCTTTTCTTCGTTTTCAAATTGATGTAAATGTCAATTCAATACTATATTTACAACTTAATATTATTAAATTTTATGAAATTCTATGTTTTCTTTAAAATAAAATCTTGGCACACAAAGCAAGACGTTCTAAGTTTGCATGTGAGCGAAACGGTTAATTTTCTGAAGTATACATTTTTCATTCATATAAAAAAGAGAAATAGTTTATATTTCTCAAATATCGCGAAAGTATTTTTATATCTATTACTTTTTTGGATTATTAATGTGTCTAACTCATTAATGTCTGCCGTCGTATACAAGGTCTAAGGCAGAGGTTCCCAAACATTTTGCCCTTAATATATTTTTGGTTTGGGGTAGTAGTCGCCTGCGCGCGCGCGCTTACCTAATATTGATTTTTTGCATGTTAATCAACACAAATATCTTTTGACAGCTAGCATAGAGCTATTAACTTTAAAATTTAAGTTTCTAACTGTAGTGAAGTATAGTATTTAAAACTTAAGAAACATATCTTAATTAAATTAAAATTTAATTAATACATGAAATAGCTGATCAACAAACAAATGTTTATAATAGAAGGGTTGGTTCTGGTACTTCAATAACAAATTTTGAATATTTGGCATCCATCTTGTCAAATTTAACCCTAAATCTCCTCGGTTAGTAGTGCCCATTCTTTACTTTCTTTTTTTTATTTTGGAGGTAGGCAACTGCCCTGAAACTGATTCTAACTAAGAAAAGCAATAAAAAACCTTCTCACAATACTCCATAATTCGAGATAAATTACAGGTATGTCTCCTTAAAGCCAAACTTGCTGACATCCGTTTCTAAACTTTACTTCGAAATCTCCAGTACTGCATATCCCAATCAGTCCACTTATAGCATGACATCTCTTTCTTCAATGTGACCATACGAATTTATTATCTACTGTGGTTAGTATCATAGTCAAAGCATCGTCAAACCTAATTTCATAATAAAGGCCTTTAAATAGCATTTAAAAGACATAAATGAACTTAAATGTTGAACATAGTTCAAAACGACACATTCCTGGTAGACTGTCTGTGGCCAATTGAGAGAATTGGGAAAATTTGTGTCTTCCAATATTATAGTCCTTTAGCTTAATTCTGGCAGGACACATTGAAACGATGGTCCTTGTTTTAATAAAATTTAATCTAAAATGCAAATTAACCTCCTTAAATTTAGTAAATAAATCTGTTTAAAAGGTAAAATCTGGTTTCCCTTTGATTACATTTCTTTTAAACATAGCCACGATCTGGTTTAATGAGAGGCTCTATCGTAAACTCCCATTTACACCTCATGGACCTCTAAATTATTTTTTCGCTGACGTGGACCTCTTTCAAGTTGTCATAGACCTCTAGGGGTCGATATAGTCTACTTTGGGAATCACTGGTGTATTGGATTCAGTAAATTTAAATGTAAATGAACTTAAAGAGAGAAAAGGAAGAATAACAAAATACTGTTAATAATCATTGTATGTGTGCTTTAGTTTGATTGAAATTCTTATTTAGAGAACGTTGTCATAAATAATTTACTCATTTTAGAATTTTCTGTAACAATTTAACAGATTGAAACATTTTTAGTTTTATGGTTGACAACTCACAGACAATTTTGGGTCTGAATCGAACAGAGATATGATCTAAGTTTAATGCAGATTTAACTGTATTTGTCCCAAATATTCAATGATCAACTTATGTGAGAACAGTTTTTCAACTCGTATCTTTTCAAAAATATAAATGATAATATTATTTATCGGTAAATGAAGCATGTGTTGAACTAAGTTTGAAGGATGCCATGTTACCTTCAATTAGCCTTACTCGGGATCTTTTCCCTGTTATTCTGTTGTGATCCTTCGATCGCGAGTGTGAGAGGGTTCGAATAAGAATCAGACATTTCTCAAGTTAAAAACTTCTATTTCTTTTAACACTTATTAGACATTATGAAAATAACTAAGAATGCACTTTAATAACTAAACCCTAGGAGCAATCAACCTTATTAATCTTATAATATAAACATGAACACTTATCTATTCTCCTGAATGTTCTTGCTGAAACACTAGCTTAATCGTCAGCCATAATGTGGCTTCGCTTTCAGTTAATCTATCGTTCTGGGGTTAATAATACCAAATGTGACCGTTGGTCGCTTACACTATGATTTCTTTTTAGAATCAATTTTCAACCAACACCGCCTACTCCACGACTAGCACTTAAATAGAAGTTTTTCCATAAAATCAAGTCCTCTCTGCAAAAAGCGATTTTCAACTAAAATCACAGTTAAAAAGAGTATTTTACCCAAGAGGATTAGTAGAAGGCCGAATATAACCCGCTACAGCTCTCACCGTTAAATAATCAAAAGTTTATGATCTTTTAATCATCGTTCTACATATATTTGCTGATATTTCGTAATATTCTTCTGTAATCCTCTTTAAAATAAGTCGTTATGATTTCTATATTTATCTCAACTCTTTCAAAAGGTGAGGTTCTATCATAGAGCAAAGTCTTGAAGTAACACCAAAAGTTAGTTAAGGAAAACGTACTTGGGAACTGACTACAATTTGTTATTATGTAACATCATGTATTATTATAACTTAGAACCTTTTTAAACTAATTTAATACCACCATAGAAAATTATTTCAGATTTGTACTGGAAATTTATCAAGTACAATGAAATATATCTATAGAACAAATATGCATTCACTAAATTTGTAAGTGTTTTTGATTTTAATAGAACTGTTATATCTGAAACAAAAAATACACGGAATTCACGTGGAGTGAATGTTTCCCAGGGTGTTGCCGAATTCGAATGACAATTTCAGAGGGTGATAGTAGACATGGGAACCATAAATCACCTTAGAACATAAGGTCGCAAACCATGCAATTCACTGTTAGTTTAGTTGGAGTAATTCTCAAAAAACGTTATGAAGAGTGTAATGTCGAGTAGAATGAAAAGGGGTTATAACAAGTGTGAAATACATTTACTAGACTTAAATCATGTTTACAATACGTACAATGGATCACAGCTTGACGTCAGAAACACTACAAGTGATTGTCACAGAAACTATTCGAAGTTGCGGCCATGTAAGTCGCATCTCAGCCGACACCGATGGACGAAAGATTGTAAGAAGCGTCCAAAAAATTCAATGTACTGGCGATATCTGCTGAAACGAGGATGATCCATTT
This sequence comes from Trichonephila clavata, assembly GCA_019973975.1. Lineage (NCBI taxonomy): Eukaryota > Metazoa > Arthropoda > Arachnida > Araneae > Nephilidae > Trichonephila > Trichonephila clavata. The sequence continues at coordinate 7,329 of BMAO01027863.1, forward strand.
AGTGAGATCATCCACTGTAGATACCTATGTTTTATAAACAAGAATTATCAAGTGACCCCAGAGGAAGAGAGTCAAGGATTGAGGTCCGGGAAGCGCGGAGGGCAAAGCAACAAGTTCATCGTGACCAATCCCCTTCCCGGAATATGTTGCATGGAAGTGGTCATGCGCTGCAATAGGAAAATGTGCTAGTGTACCATCATACACGAACCACACGTTCTGGTATGCAGTAGCTCCAGGATAAATAAGCCTTATTATGGTGACCAATGGTGCCTTCAGTCCTATTATGGTGCTTCAAACACCTATATTTGCTTGACCGCATCTCTCCTTCTCTGGCTCACAGTCCTTCCGACGACTACTGTTATTGCGATTTTCACCGACTACATGTGGTTTGCAACCCCATGTTCTTTGGCGATTCGTTATCCATATGCTGCCACCTATCATCCCATTTAATTTGTCAGTCAAATTCGGCAACACCCTGTATTTATTTCTTATTTTGACAATTACCGGGCAATATGAGTGCATGTTAAGGAAACATGCATTTAAATTCGTCAAAAGTAATTGGTTAAAATACGTTTGGGTGATAAAATTTATGTTATCCACTGCATATTTTTTTAATTAAAAGACTCTGAGAGTTTGCTATTAAATTATAAATGTTATATAAATTTCTATTTCACAAATAATATAACGAAAAAAAGAGCAATGTAAAAATGTATTATCTCTTTAAAACAATTATACCACGTATATTATGCATGAAGATTAGATTACTCACGGTTTTAAAATAAATCATTTCTACTAATATTACGAAGAAAACATTTCTCTCACTGATATTGTGAAATAAATCTTGTATTGTAGCAAGCAGTTGGACGCCAAACATTTTTGGTCAAATAGTTTAATATTACATCTAAATATTACAAAAACAAAACATTAAAGAATATTAACATTTAGAACCACTAAAAAGACATTTGTAGAAACATAGTAGAAACATTTGTAGGTCGCTGTCCATATATTGATTTGTTACATTATTCCCCATCCCCCAACTATAATATTGTAGAATAATGCAAAATTATCTTTTTCTTTGCAATAAATTGTTTCATTCTTTATTTATATTACAAATTACATTAACATCCTGCTGCTTTGTCAATTGAATTTTAAAATAAGTTTTTATTTGAAAGAGTATTAATTTACTTATAAATTACAAACAAAATTAAAGTTTATTTTTTACTTTTTATTTCATAGATGATATTTATATAAAAATGAAGTGATAGATTAATTAGATAAAAACATGCCGCAAAATATTCTTTTAAACAAAATTGCGTAAATTAATTATTTTTCTTTAAATAAGAATAATCAGAAAAACATCTATATCTTTTGATAGTTATGTGACACAGAACTATATGATAAAACCATAGATATATATATAGATATATATATGTTCTTAAAATTCTGTATGAACACAAAAACATCTTTGTAGAAGAAATGCTATAAGCAGAATAAAAGAAGTACCCCATAATACTGCCTCAAATATTTCAAATTTTTAGCTCTGCCATAAAGAAAAATTAGAAATAAACCAGAGTGTTCAAGGAATCTTTGTAGGCAGTTTTTTAGTAACTTTATTTTCAATAAATAAGGTCTAATACTTATTTATAGGGGGAAACATTTTTTATGTTTTGACTCTTCCCCCTTCTTGGAGAATTAAAATTTACTGCGGGGTTTCTCTTTACAATTTTTAGAAATATTTTATAAATATGACGTTTATCTCTATCTCTTTATATACACTTCATCTTAAATATAAATAGTTAAAAAAATGGTAAAATATTGATGAAATAAATTTCTCAAAAACTAATTCATTTTGAAAAGGATAAAAAACAAATATTTGAAGTAGTTTATTTTGTTTGTTTTAGGTTAAAAATTGGAAACTCAATTTAGTTACTGTTCATGTGTAAAGTACTTTCAAAGATGTAACTGTTCTTTTATATTTTGGGCACTAAGATTGATGGTAAATTATTTTAGAACATAGATATTCATCTGGTGTATTTTTTTGTATATAAAATAAATAACATAATTTATTTTTCGTGTAAAACATTAGAAATAATAAAATTTAGTTTAAAAAAAGGCAAACTGATTCATAAAAGTGTCACTTTTACACTCACGTCCATAAATTAAGGATAATGCCAGCTCTGGAAAATAAAAGTTCAGAAACAAACAAAGTGACTTATTCACGAAGCCTATTTTTAAACAAAAGACAAATAACAAAAAAGAGGTTGTATGTATGATACCATTCATAGAAAGGGATACCTTTAATTTTTCTGGAGCAATTATAAAAAAATACTTCTTTCACAAGAACTGAATTTTACGAGGTTGGTATAATAGTCAATTTATTGCATGTTTCCTATACGATGAAATACAGTCCATAAAACGCCTAGGCAAGTGGAATATCAAATCTTGGGAAAGATTACTCCACTCAGCAAGGAATGCTTTCCGAAGTTCCGGTACACATATAGCAGGTGGTTGACGGGCTGCAAGTCGTCGGCCAAGCATGTTTCACTCATGCATTGTAGGATTAAAGTTAGGTGAAAATGCTGAACATTACATACGGATTATATTGTTAAATTGAAAGCATTCGTTTACGATGTTTGCTTGGTGAGGGTGGACGTATCATTTTTAAACTCAAGTTCTGCACTTTCATGGAACTCGTAAGCAAACGTACATAGGTTCAGAATGATGTCTCGATAAATGTGGCCTGTTATGGTTCCAAATTGAACATTCAGATATGCTCTGGAGGCAAACATAACTCCCCCAAGCGAGAAATAATTCATCATCGTGACTGTACCTTTTAACGATGTTGTCTTGGTGGTAATGGGTACTTGCCTTTCGCCGTATGAACGTCTGACGTGAATCAGATTGCAAGCTAAATTTGAATTTGTTGGAAAACATCACACAAGCCGACTGTGACTATGTCCACGCATTGCATGTTCTCTACTTCTGGTAAACTACTGGCGACAGTGAGCTGCCGTGAGCGAAACGCATCTGATAGGCCTTAGAGCATACAGAACAAAATTTTTCAAACGTATGTACTCGGTTTGACTAGAAACTGTCGTACCCGTGGCAGCAGATAGCTGACGAAATAGGTCGGATGCTATGCTTCATCTACTTATTTTGGCAGTTACTGCAAACTACCATATCTTTATTTGGTATTGTAACTCTTGGGTGACCTGAAGTGTATCATCTACTGACATTTTCACCATTTTGAAATAGTTGTCACAGCCCAGAGATGACAGTGGGCAATTACATGTTCCTCAGATACTCCCTTTTGAATACACTCACATTCAAGGCGTCCGATAACTCTATCATGTGCAAAAATCCTCCACATGCGCCCTCCATGCTAAAATTATTCATTTATGGCATTTAAAGGCCTACAAAATATTTGCGAAGTTTTATTTCTTTCTCTTACAGTTCTCTTACCCTCTTGTCACTGTGATATATTATCGGAGTCATCTGGTGGCTTCTTGTGATTTGCATCTTTTTCTTGAAGATGTGTATGATATTTCTACTTGGAAAATTAGCACCCCAGAGTTCTATTTCCATATGATTCTGATTTAGCTTTAATTTATGGATATGAGTGTATTACATGTTATGAAGCTCATGACTAAATCATTTCACATGCTCTAAAAATGAAATAAAGGACGTTTACTATTACATAAAAAGCTATATTTTTATATAGTTTGGACAATTTAATAATTTATTTGTCAGAAACCATGCCTTTTACTAAATGTTTTTTGTACCTTTTCAGTGTAAGTTCTGCATAGTTTTTAATAAAATAATACATGACATTCCTTCTTAATTACTCTGCAGTTACATAATATATTGATTTATAAGTTTATTTTTTGATTTCTTTAAAAAGGAAAAATTAGCTCTTGCTCTGTGGATTAATATTATGCAGGGATTTAAAACTTTTGGTTTTAGGTCCAAACTCTCAAATAAAACCTTCATTTAAGACCCGGTAATTTTCCTATCCACTTGTGCATATTTCAAAAAAAAAATATGCTTCAAAAAATAAAATATACGTACTTTAGAGAAGAGAAATGGGGAATTCAAATCCCCTTGTCGATAACTTCTGTTATAAATGAAAATGATGTTGATCAGTTTTCCAGCTATTGGTGTAGGATTTAGAGCTGTATGCCAGTTGAGAATAAATTTATAATTTAAATGAGTTGCTCTGCGCTTTAAAAGAATTGCTTGATTTATCATCTGAGTGACAATAAAAATTTTGGAAAAAAAGGGTAAGAAATCATTGATGTTTCAGGTATATGCATATACTTTATTGAAGAATATTTGGAAAATTATAACTTATTTTAGAGTAATCAATGAAATAATTTTATCTAATCGATTGATATATTTGCTTTTAAGATTCAGATTAAATGTAATGGTGGAATAAAACTAATTCTAATAAAATCAGATTTTTGTGTTTCCTAATGTAAAAGCTGTGTTATGTTTTTCAACATACATCAGATAATACATGTACTTCAAAATAAATAGATACAAGAAAAAAATAATAAAAATTATAAAAACTATAAACAGAAATAGATAAATTAATTGATAAAATGTTTTGCAAAATACATGAGTCAGTAATTTTACGCTATCAAGCATAGAATAACTCAGATGTATCAGAAAGAAAAATGAAATGTTCATATAGATAAAAATTTAAATGTAAGAAGGATATGTTTTCGTTTCCAATTTTTCGCGCATTATACTTCCAATTCTTTATAAATGGATTCAATTCATTAAGTTATTTCTGTTTTAATAAATCTTTAAGGAGAATTTACAGAAAATATTATAAACTTGCTGCTTGAAAATAACAAACGAATATATAATAGATGACATTAAATTTTTATTGATTTAAGGTTCAAAAGTAATAAAATAAAAATAACAAAATAGTCCATTTTAATGAATAATGACTGTAAAATTATAACTTTTATTTTTGATTGAATATTTTAAAGAAAAAAAAAATTTTTAAGATTCTACAAATTAAATGAAGGCCATAATGACAGAAATACAGTTTTTTCACTTTTCAGTTATCAAGTGTTTATATTTTAATATTTTTTACCTAAATATGTAACTGTTTTCTTTCAATTAGATATGTAACGATTAAATCAATAGAAATGAATTTTCCCCATAAAATGTTTTTATTTATAATTTATAATTTTTAACATCTGAGTACTCTTTTACAGTATATTCAAAATCGTGACTCACGAAAAAAAATCTTGAAGGTTTTCCTTTTAATTTTGCTGCTCCTTTATTTTAAAATATTTAAACATGAACTATCTAATCGAGCTATCTTAGATGGTATCTAAAAATCCAAGAATAAACTTGTAGATAAGTAGTTTTTTACTTTATTCTTGCTTTACAGCTTAAAAAACAAAGATTTATTTTTCACTTTTGATGTATTGCCAAGAAACACGCGTTGGATCCAAAATCACCCCATAAATCTTTGAAAAAAGCCTAAGAATTTATAAAAATTCTGAAATAACTCCTAAACATGGAGGGGGAGAGTTTATAATTTTTAAGGAAAAAAATCATGGCATTGAAGCCCAAAGACTTAAAATATGGTTTTCTTGAAAAGGAATGATCTTTCAAGACGATCCATGGGTTTCAGCTCCGATTTTCTCAGAAATTATTATGTAGACGAATGAGAATTGTGATGAGCATTAAATGCATTAGGGATTCAAAATAATTTGGTTGCACAGTACAAAAATAAGGAAAGTTTGGGGCCAAATTTTTCATCATTTTTGTCTATTGATTACGGCTGAAAAATACAAATAAGTTTAATTCAGATTTAATCAACTGTCCAAGTGCAGTAAAATTGACGTCCTCTCATATTAAATGAACCAGTTTCTAAAAACCATCGCATAAGAGTGAATTAAAAACAAAAGATTAAAGTGCTGTATAAAATGCTACACCGCTTGACGCACGATTCCGCTTTACGAGGTGCATTGCCTATAACTTTCCGCTAACTTAAGCGCAACTCTAATATTAGCGTTATCTTCGATATTTAATACAATAACTCAAAAGATGGCGCTGCGTCGACAAGAGACAATTACATACCTGTAGAGCAGGGGTGGCCAACCCGCGGCACGCGTGCCACAATGTGGCACGGTGGAGTTGTAATGGTGGCACGCAAAGGCTTAGTAAAAAAAATTTTGAATTTAAAAAAATAATAACTAACATTTTTTTAATAATTTTATTGAATTACGATTGTTTTGGACAAAAAAAAAATTCAAAATTTATTTTAACTAAACTTAATTGAGATTCAGTAGAAATTTATGGCGCAGAAAATGCACCTGCATTGTTATATGCTTTACAAAGCTTTTTTCACTCGTGAAAACAAATGTTTTCTATTATGAACATAATAGAATCAAAATATCGTTCGAAATAAACTAAACTGAGATCAACACTAAAATTCAAGTTTGTGTTTTGGTCTCTTATTTATTATATTGTTTTTTATGTTTCCACTACTTAGACTGGTGCTTTAAAATGCTTAAAAATTACATAATAAGCAACACTTTTTTACCTTTTCATTTGTTCGGAAAGCTGGAGGGAGTGAATATTAAAAAGTCGCACTCTTCAGTTATATATGTACACGAGGGCTTTTGACGACGGTCCGCGTAATTTTTAACCATGGTCAAGTGACGCGGACGACACCTGAGCTGGCACCCCCTCTCCTAACTACCACACCACACCAACGGGAGAACGTATGATCTCGACAGATTTAACGTGCATCGCTCCCCTATAAGGTGAATCTTCAGTGGTACTGGGCTCGAGCTTATGATACGCCAGCCTCGTGTCCGTTACCTTGAGCAATAGATCACCATGGCCTCTCAAAAAGTGGAAAGTGGTACGCTTAGTTTTTTGTATCTGAAAGTGGCACTCTTCCTAAAAAGGTTGGCTACCCCTGCTGTAGAGGGACACTAACTTTTGAAAAGAATGTTAGTAGGTCCACTAAATTGGTGATTGTATTTGATATTGATTCAGTAATAATGAAACAATTCTAATTTTAGGACTAAATTAGAATGCAATGAATGTGAATTTGATTCCGAGAATCGTTGTATAATTGTGCTAGTCTATACCTAGGTAATTACTCTAACATGAAAAAAAAATTTTTGGCAAGCATATACGTAAACTTAAGAGAAGACTATTAGAGTAAATCAGTAGAAAGTTTATCGTATTTATTTCTACAATACGCGCCAATTTCATATTAAAATAAAGGGCTAAATTTATGTGACGTCATAGCCTCATGATAACTACGATCACGTGTTTCCGGCCAATAAGTTCCTGTGTTTTGCCGTTGCCAATTTCTGTTTCTTTCTGAAAGTTTCGTTTGAATTTGGCTACAATAATAATGCATAGAGCTGAAGAAAATGAACTTGATTTAAATTACATGTATAGTATAAAAATCTATTTTTTTATTAAGAAAAACCTTTTGGAGAATCTTAATACATGGATGTTTTTATGTAATTATTCAACTCGAAATTTTATGAATTTTACAAGTAGAACAAGTACAAGTTCAATGTCAGTTTTAAATTCAATGAAGTGATTGCATTCATAATGTTAACGTCAGGAATCAACCCATTATATTTAACTGTGATTAATTTTACTTTTCATAAATAATATATTTAAAATATTTTACTCGCATATATATATTTATTATTTCATAATTAATTCATTGAAATACTATATTGAAAATACTGGATGCGAATTAAAGATCCGGAAAATGCAATTAAAAGGCATAATAAGAGAATAATATATTTTACCAAAAATAATGTTGGACTTCAAAAAAACAAGCCAAAACACGATAAATGTTATACTTTGTTGCCTTTTCTTATCCCTATGAGGATAGTATTTTTTAGAAGTTTTGATTAAATCACAGTATAGTAAAAAAAACCCTTTAAACTATATTTTGAAGTAAGTTCTAAAAGAAAGTATAAAGATAAGATTCACATCTGCAGAAAGTAGATTTATTCCAAACCATAACATACCATATAAAGCAGGATGAGCTTAGAAAATATTGTGTAAAATATTTTTCCCCTTTTTCTGTGCAATGTGATCCTTCAAAAATAAAAGAAAGTAATCTAACTTTTTTTTTATTTTTGTCAGGTGTGACATATATTTCCTCCTACACATTTTGATAGAAACTCAACAGTTTGGGATGAAATGTAAAGAACGTATTTCATAAAAGGACAAGTATATATTTATAGGTATAGATAGATAGATATTTCTTAGAACAGGGATCGGCAAGAAATGGCAAGCTTTCCACATGTGGGCAAGCGGTAAATTCTCAGTGACACTTAACACTACTCTATGCATTTGTCAATATTTGAGTGGATGAAAATTGATAAATTTAGATTGTATCTTAATTGACGAACATTTCCGGAATTACGAAAAAAAACCTGAAAAATAGCTCTAAAGATAATATATATATATATATTATACTCCTCTATTTTGTAAATTATTGAATGTCATTGCTGGAGAGATTTAATTGTTTGAAAGGAGAAAATTGCATGTTCTCTGCTTTTCGCTTTTGGTTTTACATACCAAAGTAAAAAATTCTTTCCTCATATGAAAAATTTTTTCACAGTCCGCAAAGAAATTGTTTAACAACTGAATGCTAAGAACCGTGTCAAACTGAAAGTCACACATTTTACCTCTTTTGCAATATGAAAATAGAACGGTGCAAGCACTAGATTCGCATTGACATTTTAATTTATCTTTTTTTAAAACTATAATGGAAGGAAATTCTTATATTTTGTGTTGTCTACTTCTTGTTTTAATAAATATCTTTAAAATTACTTAATATATGAGTAATTTTATTATTATTTTTTATTTTTGTTGAAAAAATAGTTATTATTATTTTTTTTTGCTGTTTATTTTTATGTTGAGAAATATCTTTAAATGATGCAAAATTAATACATAATAAAACTGTAAATATTTACATTATTAACCTCTATAGTGGAAGCCAAAATTGTGAAAATTTTTTTAAATTGTTATGTTTTTCAAGTTTTAATACGAATAGAAAATGTTACGTTGCACAAAATGCAAAGTCTTTTATATCATTTTAAAGAAAATTCAATATTAAATTCAATACAAGAAAAAATTTTAAATGCAATGCTAAAAAGTTATGATACAATAAGTACCGATATACATTAAATACTGGTGATAGTAATGAGTTATTAGTGCTTAGTGGGGTTGCCTTTATTTTTTATTACAGCTTCACATTGATGTTTCATTGTGCTGAAAATAGTTTTAAGCTCTTTCTTTGCTATTACATGATGTCAGGAAGCAATTATATCCTCAATAAGTTCCTTTTTATTTCATTATTACTTCATTCGGGCAAGAGTTTTCAAACGGTGCCCCAAGTTTTCGATAGCATTGAGCTCAGGACTATTTCCTAGCTAGGGCAACAATGATATTTAGTCAAGAAGCAATGACATCAAATAAAAGAGTAGATTGGACACCTAGAAAGAGTTGTTTTACGAGAAAGTGATCTATCAAAAAGTACATTGATCATTTATAAAATACATTGACGCCATTCTAGAACCCAAAATTTTACCTTCCATCAGGGATCTATTGATCAACAATGCTTATTACATATAAAAAAAGAGTAGATTGGACACCTAGAAAGAAATGTTTTAAGAGAAAGTGGTCTTTCGAAAAGTACATTGATTATTTATAAAATACATTGACACCATTCTAGAACCCAAAATTCTACCTTCCATCAGGGATCTATTAATCAGCAATGCTTATTTTTCAGTAAGATTCTGCTCCTTGCCACACAGTCACGTAATCGAAAGACTGGTATCGTTTGAAGATCATTGAGTTGTTGTCCTGTTCAGGAAACAATCCTGACCTCAACCCAAACGAAAACTTATGGCACCGTCTTGAAAATCTTGTCCGAATGAGGTAGCCATGAAATAAAAGGAAACTAATTGAGGATGTAATTGTATCCTGGCATCTGCAATGACAAATGAGAGCTTGAAACTATTTTCAGCTCAAAGAAATATCGATATGAAGCTGTAATAAAAAATAAAAGGCTACCACTGAGCACTGAGAACACTGCTATCATCAGTATCTATTGTATATCGATAGTTATTGCAGTAAAATTTTTTGCGTTACAAATATTTGAATTTTGATTTTGTATTGAATTAAGTATTAAAATATCTTTAAAATGATATAAAAGACTTTTCATTTTGTGCAACATACATTGTCTATAAGCGTACAAACTTGAAAACGTAACAATTTAAAAAAGTGTCCACAATTTTGGCCACCACTGTATTCTCTAACTCTGCATGTACTATCGCGGGAACAGAAATATTTCAAACAGAGCTAAAAGGTTGCCGTCCCTTGTCTAAGAATCTTAGAAGATAGTTAGAATATATATATGTATATACGAGGGTAACACTGAAATTTTTTAGATACGTTCAGACGAGGTTAAAAAAGCAACTAACGATTTAGTTTAAGATACAAAGATGTTGACACAGCAGAAGATTTTTTACTGACTTACTTCAAGCTGTTTAGCGTAAGATAAATTTTAGACAAAGAGAAAATGGAGTTGACGCGAGAACATTTTCGCGTGCTATGATTTTAAAGCAGGTTTAAATCAAGATGGCTGTAATTAGCAATTGGCGATGAATCTCCATGTCGCATTCAGATAATTTAAAGAATTTTGCAGATTTCTTCAATTGAACTCTTCTGGATGAAGAACACACAGGAAGGCTGTGGTCGGCAGTAATCTGGGTAATGTGTCTGCCATATGAAAAACGGCAATGGATGATAATCGCTGTGAGGCATCTAATCTTTGAAAAATTCATCTACAAGAGTGCATTGATGCTGGAGGAGACTATTTTAACACTCCTAAAATATTTATTAATTTAAACCCTTGGTGTACCGCAAAAACTTCAGAATGGCCCTCATATATATACATACATACAAACATACAATTCATACATACATACATACATACATACATACATACATACATACATACATACATACATACATACATACATACATACATACATACATACATACATACATACAATTCATCATGCAATGCATGCATACATACATACATACATACATACATACATACATACATACATTCACATACATACATGCATACATACATACATACATGCATACATACAAATGCATGCATACATACATACATACATACACACATACATACATACATACAATGCATATATATATAATACATACATACAATTGCATACACACACAATGCATACATGATACAGTACGTACAATACATACATCATACATACAATGCATATACAATGCATACATATATACATACATACAATGCATACATATAATGCATACATACAATGCATACGTACAATACATACAATACAAGAGTGATCTCATAAGTGCCCTGCCTGACCGAGAGATGGCTGTAGTTGC